>VZSV01000012.1:6403901-6427254 GCA_013398735.1 Nothocercus julius
CACGTGCATGAGTGTGATAAAGAGGAGCAACTATCCAAGCCAGTAAATTGCTAATATATGAAGCACAACCTTGACTAGACCCACGAATAGTAAAAGTTATTAAGCAACTACAATTTTAGAATGCATGAAAACAATCACTGTTCCAGAAGACCAGAGGTACCAAGCATTATACCTTTATTTTTTTTAAAAAAAAAAGTCTGTACTGGTTATTCAGGGCATTACTTTGAAATGATCATTAAAAACAAAATAATAAAACAGCTGGGTGTTCAGGATGTCACAGAGTCTAATCAGCAGGCCTTCTGAAGAGAAAACTTTTGTCTCACTAATCTACTAAGAATTATTTAAATCTACCAATAACATAGTGACATAGGACAATTTATTTTCATAGCAACCCTGACAGAGGCAATCAGGGTACTGGGCAAGACAGAACTATGGTTAAAAATGAGAGTAGCAGTTCTACATCACTGGCTAGGAGGTTGTCTTATTTCTCTCAGTGACTTCAGTTGGACTGGCTCCAAGAGTAAGCACTTACAAATGGAAGCAATGGGCTTACAATCAATTACATTTATAATCTTCACCAAAGCAAGGTATAATGAGTTTTGTTTTGTTTTCTATACAATTTAATTAACAATATTTTACCAGCAAATTAAATCAAGATCACAGTTGACTTTTTAGCCATCATGCTAAATTCAAAGCATGATTAATTACCACTTTTCATTTCTGAAAACACAGTTCACAGGACTATATTATATTTCAGCACACTAAGAAAGTATACATTTGCTTCCAAAGTTCATTGCCTGTAGGGCTATGGCCCCTCCAGAACCTATGAGTTTAGTCTGAACAGCTTATATATTTTATTTACCCCATGGAAAACAGTTATGATCTTGGTTGTTGAAATACTAGAATAGGAAGAGACTCAGAAATGCTCCTTAACATTTTTTAGATTATTTAGGAAGAGATAGATGCTCTGTCAATTGGGATGTTCATCACTGGACTAAGGAACTCTTAGAAAATACACTGTGAAAGAAGAATATATGCCTATGGAAAAGTATGCTCAAGACAAAGGATATGACATGTGAAATCAGGAAATTTCAAGTAAATACAACAAAGGAATCACAAAATAAATAGCCTATTCTCCAGAGCAAAGCAATTTAGATAAGAAGAGGAAACACCTAGGATTAGAAATTAGAAAAGGTTTTTAAAGCAGTAGAAGGGACAAATGGAATCCACAGAATGATGTAGCATCAGAAAGAGGCCTGTTTTTTTTCTTGTGAGGTTATTTCTATGTAGGCCAAAGGAGAGGAAAAAAAAAAAAAAAAATCAGGATTTGTACCTCATCAGTCAGGGACAGAACGCAGTACTACATAGTTGAGAGGCTGTTTCATATCAAAAGAAAAGTTTCTGTAGGTTTACATAAGTTACTAAGCCTCAAGAAAAAACAGAAATCAATTGACAGAAGAGAAAAAAAAAAGAGAGATGACAACAAAGATGTGAAACATGAAAGAGCCTTGTTGACTGAAACAGCCTGTAAGCAAAGCCAAGGCAGGGACAGTCTAAATGTTGTTGCAATGTCTAAGCAGAGCACCCTGAGCCCGTTACGGAGCCAGTGCTGGGTGGCTATGCGGGTGGCATCGATAGGAAGTGGTGTGAACAACAGGGCAAATGTAAAGTGTTCAGATAATCCAGGTACCTAATTTGCAGGTGCAAAATATAAGGGTGAAGCTATGTTGTCTGGAAACAAGAAGCAGGTTGGCAATACAGCTAAAAATGACTTCTGCTGTGCGCTTTGCTGCCCTACTTACCTCCCAGGGTTACTCCCCTGACATTTTAGTTGACCTCATTCAAGAAGTACATATTTGTGCACTGGTGGATTCAGTCTTTTGTGGTTCATTTCACCTTCTGCTGTCACAGATTCCACACAGTAAAGAGCTAGTAGGTTGTATAGATGCCTTTTACCTGTGGTTTTGATGTTTTTCCCAGAATCTCCTCAGATGTGAACTTCAGCAACAACATTTATTCAGGACTGTTTCACTCTAAAAACTCACCTGTTGATCTCTGAAAAACAAATTTAAGTCAAATTACAGTTGTAATTAGCTGAATACGTTTTAATGTAACTTTATTCAAATAAAATACCTTGAATTTATATTCAAGCAGTCTGACGTTGGTTGAAATTTGGATACTCAAATTGGAGACCACAGCAGTATTCACTAGTACAGAGGGGGTTTCAGCAGTACCCAGAAACGGGGCCAGCAGAGACCACGGGGAGGTTGGGGTGCTTTGGGCAGGGTCTCACCGCAGCCCCTGTGGCACCGGCACTGCGCTCAGCCCAACACGTGCCGCGATGTCCGGGGCAGCGCGCTAAGGAAGGCCTCAAAGCCACAGGGTGCCAGGAGCAGAGCAGAGAGGCAACCCTTGCTGCCACCTTCCTTGAGGCGCAGATGGCCCTGCTGCCTGTCGGGAGCTGTCAGGGTGCGCCGTGGGGTGGCCCCACGGAGCGAATGAGGTGCTATGGGACCATGAGGTGCCATGGGCCGTGTGAGACTGTTGGCCAATAGGCCTCACCATCCACTGACGTTCGTGAGGGCAACATCCTTTCAAGGGAGGTGGGGTGTCTCCATCCCTGGCTTCAGGAGATGGCGGCCAACACCCCTGGCTTCGGGAGGCAGCCACCTCCATGCTTGGCTTCAGGAGAGGGCCACCTCCATTCTTGGCTCTGGGAGGTGACTGCCTCCATCTTTGGTTTCAGAAGGTGGCTGACAGACTTTTGGCAGCTCCCTTGGCCAAGGAACCCAAACCCATTGCCAGGATGAACCCCAGCATGGTGTCATGGTGCCTCGCACAGAGCGATTTCAGCCTTTCCAGCTCTGCCCAGACTTACCATGTCCTGGATAAAAACCTAGGCCTTCCTGAGAGACACAGCATAAAAGACCAGGAAGAATGCTCTGCGGTGTGTCCAAAACAGGTCATCACCTATTGCACACAGCTATAGTTTGGAGCTTGGGTTTGGTTTCCCGGATGGTGGCTGGGAATAAGTGTTACTCCCAGTTGGTAAAACCTGACTGTGACATGACTATTTGGTCATTATTGCTCTTTCATTTTCAGATCTGTGTGACTATGCCATTGCTCCACATGTGTCCTCCTTACCATTCCCACCGGTAACGAATTTACGGAGTTATTCTGCAAGAAGTTGCCACTCTGTTCCTCCAGTCTGAGGCAGGGAAAGTAACTTCTGAGCACAATATTGTTTTATTTTGCTTCTTTTGCCTAAGAGTTGGAGAGTGGGTGACTCATGTTTCAGTTTGCAATTCAGCAGCTGCCTCCTACCGTCCCCCTGAATCATCAGTTTGGATGAGGCACTGTTGCCAGATCTTCATCATCTGTAGGAAGGGCATAATTAACTGACCCTTTATTTTGCAGCCTTATAAAACATGCTTGCGCAATTGGGCTCGACAGCGTTTGTTTAGAGGGGATGCAGTGAAATCCGAGAACTGGCTTGTGAGAGGCATTTGCAGTGTCAAAGGAAATATAGTAACAATTCTTCACTTCTTTGGGTTCTGATTTAAAGCTGGCCTTGATATGAGGTTAGTATCAGTCTAAAGGGATCTTACTACAGTCATAGCTGTAACTTTATCTTTGTTATGTGAGCCTCTTAAGCTTTCTTAACTTTCTCTCAATGCAGAGTTTGCTTTTAATTCCGGTAGATCAGCATACGTCTGCTGTGTAGCAGATTAACACTGAAGAAAAAAAAGTAGAGGTATGGTCTAGGGAATGTTTAAAACATTGAAATAAACTTTGAGAACAGAACATCAAAACTTCAAAAATTATTTGATACAAAAGTTCAGATACTGTCTCTTACCAGTCTTATTTTTCATGGAATCACAGATAAAGAATAATTTTACAAGACTGCTGATTAGACAACTGAACGAAATTCTCTGAAGTGTAGAGTCAGGTCTTGTGTGCTCGACGGCAGAATGTCATATCCCCTTCTTATTAAGTGTATTCAGAATAATCTCCTAAAAAGTTTTGGATATTACCTTCAGCTAAACTTTGGAGATGAAATCATGAATGCATTAATTGATTTAGGGACTTAGTAAATAGGTCCTAATTTATAATCTATTAAATGTTCATTGTGGGGACCTTACACTTACGTCCCATCATTAGGCCTGACACTTAGCATGCCCTCATATTGAGGACCCTTCACTAAATTTACGTGATACTATGTCATGCTGCTTGTCATGGGTGACTAACATAGCAAAACAGACAATTTTCAGTTCTTTCAGATCTTCTTTAGACATACTGAATGAAAAAGACTCAACAGCTGTTATTAGAAGTTAAAATAAGAATCACTGTCCTAGTTTATGCTGTTATTTACATTGATTACAGGAGAATATTCAACACCACATTTTCCCATAAGAACTGCGTCTCCCCAAAATGCAAATTATTTGAACTGCAGAGGAAAGTTGCTAAGTGACAACAAAAATATTAACATATCTATTATAATCAACACACAAAGATATACACAGATAAAGTTTCATAAATCTTACATTGCTTATACATTAGGCAAACACTATTTTATCAAGAAGTATCATATCAGAAGTATCAAATCAGACGTCACTATTCAAGAAAAACTATTGAACAAATTTCTTGAAATACAAGAATAAAGAAAGTATAAAATACAAAATTTGGAAAAGTGCCTATCACTTTTCTACTGATTAGATGCTTATTCCAGAGTGCATACAAATTAATATTTATCATAATTTCATAGCATGTTATATAAATATATTGTTGTTGTAAGAAGATACTTATAACTATTTCTTATTTTATGTTATTCTTCTGTAGACACTAAAAGCAAAAGCATGTAACGATCTCATTACTGGTGTATGTGAGGTCAACATAAGAGAACTAAGTTGTGATGAAAAGCTCTATTTTATCTTTGAATATATAGGCAGCACAGTATTTCTGGCATCTTTTAGTCATTCTTTTCTCTGTTGCTAAAATACTCAGGTGTCAGAAAAATGATGCTAGGTAATTTAATTAGACTGGTGTCACCTAATAAACTTCATTAGATTTCAAAACATAGCCTTTTCATATCTTTTTTAATCATTCACTGACTGCAATGTGCATATGAATTATTCATTACTGGCAAATAAAGTAAGACCGTAACCCATTTCAAGAGATGTTGCATATTTATTCAAGACTAACACTGTTGCAGAACCCCTTCCTTTAATTTTTTAATGGTAAATATTTTTCACTGAACTTGAGCTAGAGAAGTCAACATAAAAATCAGCATTTTTTTTTTTTTACAGCAGCATGTGGATGCTGTTTAGCCAAACACACAGCTGTTTGAACAGTTCTTTGTGAACGCTACTAACGAATGCCCACAGAAAGCCTGTCTGTGTGCTTTACTGGTGGGAGCTATGGGCGGGTGGGGGTGCTTCTTTACATTAGCTAAGATGTGTTCTCAATCTGCTGTTGTACAGCCTCCTTCCAAGTTTTGATTTTGCTGGCACATTTTTATGCTCCCTGTTGACCTCATAATCATACAAAATATGTCTTGAAGAAAGGAAAAACAGGTGGAGGCTCAATTTTAGTGCTTCCCATTCTGCTCTTACCATTTCTTGCCATCCAGCTTCCCTCCCTTCTCCTCTTCCCTCCCCCATTTCAGTTACCCAAAGAAAAGCAACAAGTGAAAAACTAACCAAGCAAATGTTTCAGAAAAAAATTCCATGGCACCTTCTTCCTGACAAACACATACAAAAGACAGCCTTAGTAATAACCACAACCATCCAGCAAATCCTAAAAACTCCACATAGCAAACATACAAAAGTGTGAAAAGCTAAGTAGTGTTATTCAGCTAGTTCTTGGCAAGACAATTTTACATAAATAGGTTTGGCATTTGGTTAGAAATAAATACTTTTTTCTTTTCTTTTTTTTTTAATACACTGGGAACCAATTATATTCAGGGCCTGCTCTAGCATAGATAAATGAGAGCTAACGTATTTTTAACCTGATTATGTTCTGAAGTGATGTATAGAGGCACATAGCTACAGTAAGTGATTCCATGGAGAGAAAGGGGGAGGGAGAGGAAAGCCCTCCGCGGATATGATAAGGAAAGCTGGGATGAATTGTAGGCTCTGTTCTCTGTTATCCAAGGGTGGCTAGCTGCTGCTGCACTAAAGGCCTTTATTCCCTGCCTGTGGGAAAGTGGTGGGCGAAGGCTGCGTTCTCAGTTACACTGCACATGCAGATTTTAATTAGCTGGATTAAAAACAAGACCGTATCATGTCCTTTAGCAGTATTCTGTCTAGAAACAAAAGATTTTCTTTCCTGGCTTCTGCAAGCAGCACAGTACAGCATTAATAAAAAAAAAAAAAAGGTCATGGCAGTTCAAGATGAAAGGTCACACATGACAGAAACTCTGTGTGACGGGGACATCATGTTTATCTCTGTGATAAAGGAGCTCTGTCCAGGCAGGTCAGCACAACGTGCTTCGGCAATAGGAAAATATAAACATATGGGCTGGATAGATGGGAGTACTGGGGAGTTTGGCAAAGTAGGTTCAGTTGTAGAAGTAGAGAAAACGAAGAGAGAGAATTGTTAGAGGGACAAAGAGCTGAAAGGATCTAGCTTTAAAAAAGGTAAAGGGAGTCAGAAAAAGCCTGAGATGAAGCCTGGGGTTATGGCTGTAAAGCAGAGCACAGAACTTGCACCCTGTGAATAAAGTATGAAGATGGAGGTGACACCCTCAGCCACGGGGCAGAAACACCCATGTGGGCCCCAGAGTGTCCTCAGGCACCACAGGCTGCTCACACATGGGCACAGCTTGTGCCCTTCTGCCCACTGAAGACAGAAGTAGATGTTCTTCCCTGGCTAAAGCTGCAAATTTCTGCCTGATTCCAAAGGCTCCCCAAATTGGAAGTGCTTGAATTGTTGTTTTTTTCTTGTTTGTTTGTTTTTTGAGACTGTATGATTATTATTTTTTTAATGAAGGCCCCAGCTCACTCCTAGTGAAGATCTAAGGAATTTCTGTTTACTTCCTAAGTAGCATTAGCAGCCCTCTCACACACAGCCTTGCAAGGCTTTGCCCTGGAATGCACCAAGCACTTTCAAGATCGTCCTTATCACTGGGAGGGAGATGCAGGCCCTCAGCTTCTCTCAAGATCAATCTGTGAAAATAAACACACTATGGTCTTGCAAACCTTAACTGATGCAATAATCTCCCTGGTTCTGAGTGAAGTTACTGCCATATGCAGTAAGCATCTGCGGGAGCATGCTTCAGGCATAAGGGGCAACATCAGGAAGGGAAAGGAAGACAAAGGTAGATCAGGTCAAATGTTCCTCCTCTGCTTTGATATACTTCCTGCTTTCCTAAATCAAGCTCAGAAAAAAGATCCCTTTCTATGTAAATGGTTCTGAGCAACAATTCCATTCTCTTCTTCACAACATTTTCATTAAATAGGATTCATGTGGCCCAGGTCAGGTATGACTATGTACACATCAGGCTTCATAGTCTCTTTCATGAGATTGATCCATGAATAGGTCAATTAAGAAACAAAGAGCCTTTTTAATCTAAAAGGAGCATTGGGCTGAGGCATACAATCAAGTTCTCATGGTTCAGCAAGGTGCTGCACATCAAATGACTGTATTAATTAACAGCACACTCAGTCTGCAGCAAACTTGAGGTTAAAAATGCGTTAGCTTAAATGTCATTGAAATCAGTACTTGTCAGCTCCAGTAATTCAATCATATGTCTAAGAAAATAATCACATGTCTAAGAAAAGTAAAGACTAGTACTAGAAACCAGAAACCTTCTTGATGAAACAATACTGTGTTTCATTTTGAGCAGCAATTCAGTATAGTAGTTACCTACTACAAAAACTGATAATGCAATGATTAAAATGTCCTAGTTCTGCTGCTGCTGAGATCATTGGGAAATCACAGTTTAATTCAATAAATGTAGGTCATTTTCTGTAATCTCAGTAATGCAGCATGGCCTAATACAATAATTTTGTATGATGAGCTTTTTAAACTAACTTGGTCTTCACTGTCATTTATCTTTAGAATGGAAAAAAAAAGAGAAAAAAAGATGCAGCATTGCCTGATTCTTATTTATATTGCTGCAAGCAGAAGTTTAATATAGTATTGTCAAGGATAGTTTTCCACGGATTAGTCGGGGTACTAGATACACAGAGTTATCCCCAGGAACAGAGGGCACCTGATACCTAAGCTAACCTGGACAAACCCATATGACACCTCAGACTTAGCCAGACACAACTTCAGTGCAGTGAATGTAAAAGGATCTTGACATGGGGGTGAATGCACTCATGTCTGTTCTGCGGGGTTTAAAATAAATTCTCTTCCCAGATTCATGAAAAGAGTTGACACGGATTTCAAAGGGAGTTTTACATTCACATCAGTTTAGAGAACTTATGTGACCTCCAGGACCTGAGGTGTTTGTATCTGAACAGCTCACAGCTGTTCTTCTTTGATTCAAATGGAGTGCTGAGTCACAGGAGATCTAAGTGACCTGCCTGATGTCATGAGAAATCCTGCATCAGGGTAAGGAGATAAACTGGCTTTTCCAGAACCTCAGCTGGTTTGATAACTCTTGAGGTCATTCAAAACCAACAACCAGTTTTGAGCAGAGGACAGCCCAACTTTATTGCTCTATGAGATTAAAAATGATCATATCCATACCCATTTGGTAGAAGACAGGAGAAAAAAAGCACCAAAGATGAAGGCGATGAATAGACTAATGTATTTTTCAGTGGCTTCTGACCACTAAGGTCAACAGTGGCTTTCTGCTGACTCCTGGCAGTGTGACTGGGATTCACTCTCAGACTAGATGAAACTAAACAGGATCAACAAGGCATAGGTCTGAAATCATCAGTACTCCCGCATTGGTCCCTGGCATAGTTTAGACCCAAGCTCGTCTGCACTCTTCCAGACAACACCAAAGCTGAGTCTGAGTATTAATCAAGGAACCATCTCTAATAGGTATTTTGTACATAGCCACCATGATTTCGAGGGTAAGAGAGTTTAGCTGTGTGAATACAAGCTCTTTTATGCCAGCTGGCCTTAGGCAAAAGTCTCTGACCAATGTTACTTACCAGTTTATACACTGCAAGGGTGTGTAGATCTTCTGTGCTTTTCTAATCATAGCACAGCTGGCAATCAAGTCTCAGAGCAAACATTAGCATTGCGACAGGCCATACTGTAGGCTGAGGGTATTATCGTGATTTGACCATGCAACTTGTATAAATGCAGCACAGTCCATTATATTTTAAAGAAAAGCACTATTAGTTGGAGAGTGGACTGAAGCAGACCTAGAATAGACAACCCACAACAAAGTGATGCAAACAACTGAAGAATGAATGAATAGGTAAATCTGTTTCAATTAATCAAGGGCTAGTTCTCTGTTACTAGATGCATAAAGACATCTGCATAATAAATAAACATACATCTGGATAGTCTTTTTATATATATAATCTCCAGGTATAACTGTTAACATTAAAAATACATACTATTACTTTAAATATAGAAGAAAAAAATGGTAGCTTGCAGATGGTGGAAAAAAAAAAAAAAAAGCATTTTAAACAAAGATCTTCTCGTTTAAAGCAATAATCATCAACATGTGGCTTCCATGCAGTATGTGGCAGCTGCAACAACACGCATATCTCAGTGTGCCTGCTCTTAGGCAGAGCAAGAGAAGTGCTGAAAACAGTAGCATTCCTCATGGATCTGCTCCAGATCCCACAGAAGTCAGTGAGAATCTAGCCTCCCTCCATGCTTGCTTTCACACTTGGGCAGCACGGCAAATGTTGAGCAAACAGACCACAGCTATGAAGTTCGCTCTCTGCAGCCAGGCAAATAAGAAACACTTTAGATTCCCTCCCTTGAGCCAGAATTTGGGGATCGGGGAGGTGGGGGGAGAGAGAAGTAGAGATGTGATCCCAGAGCCACCTAGTTCCTTCAGCTGTCTTGCATTAATCCTAACATTTATAAAGACTCTGAAATCTCCAAAATCCATCAAATAAATAACCATGGTGGAGGTTGTTTACTGAGGGGTAAGAGGATATTGCTTTTCTTTGTTATTATCCTTAATATTATGTTGTAAACCACATTTTCCATACTAGAAAGACTCATAACAAGATACAAAAGCACAAAACCTGAATGTAAATCTCAGACTCTGCTCATCTGCATGCTCTGGAAGGATCGATCTTTCATTTAAAGTATCTACTACTGGGAATCAAGAAATAATGACATCTCTCAGGAAACAAATCGCTCTTTTCAGCTCTGCACTGAACTTTCAATTTTTCTACCTCCCTTAAGATCATTTTATGGGGAATGAGAAGGGAGAGAGCTGACTGATCTCTTCTCCAGAGAACTCTGAGCAGGATAAAAAGATAAGGGCTAGTTCACAAAGAAGATAAGATCCCTCTACAGCTGCACAGTGACAGACCAGCTACTAAGGGTTGTGAAAGGCAATTTAAGATGTACATCTTGGAGACAACAAAAGCAGATGTGCACCCTCAGCTTTTCCAGTCTCCTCAGTGCTCATGAGCCAAAGCTGTTAAGGAGGGGTCCGATATACACATTTGTACTTACCTAGCACTGAGGTGGATTGCAAGTTTATCATGTTCAGCCTGCTCAGCTTTCCCACAATAAAAACATTCCATGTCAATGTGAATCAAGTTAAGAAGGTGGATCCTAATTCTCCACATTCACTCACGTTGTTTCCTTCACACACAGTAAAATAAAGCTTGATAGGAAGCATATTAGGCCTCCTATGGCGGTACACACTGAACGCTTTGAACTGAAGAAATGGTCTGACAAAATAATAGCCTATGATACGTGAACTTAAAATCACACTTGGGGGAAGTGAGAGGAGGTAAATTAATTTTCAAGTAGTGTCTAAATTTACTAATGCTATAAGCAAATGATGTGCGACCTTTTTATATGTATTTGACAGCATTTTTGAGAATTAATTTCAAGTTGGAGATGTCCATTCCCACCAAATATACCCATAAAAATGTCCTAATAAGCCCCTAACCAACCTATTTGATCCTGAACTCCAGGATTACCTTTATAAATGACAAATCACTGAAGAAAATCCTGTGATTAAACCATACAAGCAAGACAACAAGTGAAAGACCTATTTCTTGCAAGTGAATTTCTTGCAGATCAGTTCTCTGTGGATCAAAAAAGCATAAATATTTTCTTGAGGGTCTCAGAACTAATACTTAGTACTGTGGCATGCACAAAGCAAACACACTTTGCTCCCAAAGACCTGGCACCAGCTTTGCTATTGTATAACACAGCTTTAAACCTGCTCTGTAGCAATGCTGTAAATCAGGAATCGTTCCACCAAAGTCAATGGAGTTAAATGACCGTAAAACTGGTAGGAGAGAGAAATCAGGTTGTTAACCTCTAAAGTAGAGCTTGCATTCCTCTCACAAGCTCTTTTTGGTCAGGCTATATTTTACTCATTCAGAGCCTCAAGCTAGGAAGCAAGTATTTGACTGTAATTGAGTTATACTTGATATAACTTAATGATACCAAACTTTTAGCGCAAACTTCTTGGCCAACAGCCAATGACATTGCCTGAATTGGAATGGAGGTGTCTGAATATCTGCTAACCTCAAACAGTACTCCACACCATCTTCTGCCCACACTCTCTAACTATGTAAGAACCCAAAAGCAATTACAGGCTTCCTTTTTTGACTTGGAAGTTCCCACCACATTACCCCAGAAACACTTAAGTCTCACCCAAGCAAACGAGAGCGACAACCAAGCTAGCAGAGAGTGCTGTGCTGATAATAGATAGCTGCTCCTTGCTCTGGAGACTAACTGGGCATTTTATGTTATATTATTATTGACTGAAAATAGAAACCTGGGGCCAGAACTACAGTCTTACCTAGGCCAGAACAAAGAAAGCTTCAGAGTTTCTCATCAACTCTTCGGCATCTGTCACTGTGGAGAGGGCAGGAGGATGTCAGAGGCAAAAGAAGCCCTGGCCTAGATTAAGTGGGAGCTTTTCTAGAGTCTCACTGAGCTTTCACCCTGGCTGCCAGGCCACCCTGGCACCAAGAGCTCCTCCACGGTGTTTCAGTTTCTGTTTTCTCCAGGTGGTAAGGAGCTTTCTGTTTTAGCATAGTGTAAATTTGGGTTTGGCAGATACAAAAAAAAAAAAAGAAGCACTGTTCACTTTCTCTGGGAAATGTAAACAGCATCACACCCAGCCAGCACTACCAGACAGTATAAGAGCAGAAAAAGCTCCAGTTCATGTCTGGCTTTCATGGACACCCAGAAGAAAAGTAAAATAATTAATTTGAGAAGGCTCATCCATTTATCCTGCTGGCATAAAGACCTTTGTTTTATTTTATGGGACTTTAAGGATCTTGTTTCCCATTTCAGACTATTTAAAAAGGGGGAAGGTGGGAATGGGAAAAAAAAAAAAAAAAAAGATGCTGATGTGTAAAAAAAAAAAAAACAAAGCTGTAGAAAACTCTAAAAGTATTCAGACTGGGTGCAGTAGTCTTAGCCTTCTGTCTGTGTGATTCCAATAGGTGTATTTAAATGTAAATGTTACCCTTTCACCCTTGAGCCACCTATTCTTACAGCCAGCAGAAAGAGCACATTCATTGTATAATGTCTTTATGAGGACAGATCTTATACTTAATTTCTCATGTGAATCAAACTCTTTTATAACACATTTTTGTGAGATTAAAAGAACAATATTAGTCTAGTGGCTCAGCAGCCAGATCACTGCCCTGTCACATGGGAGAGTTGGGTTCAAAGAGATGGCAAGCAACTTAGCTGGAAAGCACACGATTGAAACTACAGTCACAGATAGATTGAGTCTTCTGCTCTCACAGAATTGTTCAGCTTTGCATGATGCACCTTCACAGGCCATCCAGAGACATCCTCCATCCACTTTCCTAGGGAAAACTGTGTCCCTTTGTCCACAGGGAATTATTAAAAGGTCTTCAAATGCAAAGTCTTTAAAACACTTGCTTTATCTAGCATTTGCGCTGCGGGGAGGATTTTCAGGCAGGAGAAGGAAGACTTTTTCAACAGGTATTTCCAGACAACTGCACTGTGTCTCCTTGCCCACTTCTACTCTCGTGCACTGAATAGTTGCAGGTTCAGTTTATCCATCCACATGGCACGTGGCTGTCTGAATTGCATTGCAGGCAGGTGTTATTTGAGATTGTTACTGAAGAAGATGCGACAACAAGATTGACAAAATAGCTCAGACCCTGTAATGGCAAGGTAGAGCACCACTGAAACCTAAGGGACCCTAACTGGCCTAATTCCTATTAAAGGAATAATTTCTAGAGCAGACAACTTCATTGGCTGAAGAAATTTAAAATTATGTTAGGCAGAGGTCAAGCAAATTGGTTTGCCCTACTTTGCCCAATTGATTCAAAATAACGCTTAATGCTTTTTCAAAATTAGTTTTATTTCTTGGGCTGAAGCATGATTGCTCGTGACAGAGATGAGACTTTGCACCACCTCCGTGCAACACTGAATACTGCAGCATGGCTGCAAGATAGCTGCAAACTGGCTCTGCTGTAGACTGCTAAATGTTTAGTGCTGTTGATTATTTTTTGCTTTTGCTCAAAGGATGCAGTGATAAAGATCTTTTGTGCCGTGACATTAGAATTCTTAACAATAAGATATTTTTCTCCCCCAAGATCATACAGCTTAAGTTCAAGCCACGTTATTTTCTCATTCTGTAAAAGTTGTGTGACGCAAGACAGAGAAGTCTGTGTATGCCCCAAATGCACACACCAACATCAGGCAGCCCTACTTCCTTCACTTCCCCTTCCCTTGATATAGAGCATATGTCTCATTGTGGCACTAAGCACATGAAAACCAAGGGGAAATAGGCTATTATTTTAGGAGGTGCAGGAGCAAGCACCTGGAAGAGTGAAATACTTGGAAAGAAGGCCTGTAAATGTTTTAAGCTGTAATATATTAAACAATTAAGAAGTGTTGGTATTTCTGCGCTTGAGGGCATTTAAAACAGGGAAGTCCCCTTTAAAGGCACCAGAGCAGAATGTGTATGGTCATGCTCTTTAAAAGAAAAAACACCTCTTTTTTTTTTTTTTTTTTTTCCTCCTTTCAGCAAAAAGTCCAAGTTTCAGCTGACTTGCTCTTTCAGCAGAGGAAATGAAGCCAGATGATCTTAATGCTGTTTCAAACAGTTAACTCTTCAAAAAGAAAAGTCCAAAGAGTAGAACTGGTTATCTTGAAAGCTCTACCAAAGTAATATAGAAAATAGTTTTGATAATAAGTTCAATGTATTACTTGTGTTCCTAGGGTTGTCAGCTCACAGGTTACTACAAGTTAATTGATAAATTGCTGATACCAGCTACAACCAACACATTAGAAATCCAACATGTCTCACGTCTTTGCTTCTATTTTCTGTAGAGCAATAAATCAGTGTCCGTGCAACACCAAATTAGCATGAAAGAATAAGAACTTAATACTTACAATTCTTAGCTGAGCAAACATTTAACATTCGAGTGTACTTAATGAATACTTAGCTAATTCTTCAAAAGCTCTTCTTAATGTGTTTAAAGTACATGAGAATGCAATACAAGTTCTTTTAGAAAGGCAGACAAGCAGAGAGACCTAAACACACACACAGCATATGCATACTCATATGTAAGTTCTAGGAGGCTTTGCCACAGAAACAAGAAAAGAAATACCTACTGGTCTCTACAGCGCCAGCAGGAGCACAGATTCTCTGCACAAAAAGTAAAAATAAACTTAGAACAGTCTGTTAAAATATTTTGAAAGGATGTTTTAACAATCATTTTCACCAAAATATTTTCTGATCAAAAAGAATAAGGATTTAATACCACCACTAGTGGAAAATGCATGCTTCAAGTTGCATGTAAGAAAACAAATACAGGAATTGGCAACTTTTCCACTGACTATTTATAGCAGGCTTTTGCTTTAATCATTTATCTCAAGGTAGCCCATCAGATTAACTGGAAAAAGAAAAGCAAAAAGTATTAAAACTTAGTGAGTTACTGGAATCTCCTGGAACTAAAAGCTATACAGATGGTCTGCAACATATTTGTATAGAAGATGCCCAATTGTTGATGGTTTTCCAACTATTATAGTTGCATAGTAAGAAGGCAGATACTGGGCAGTGAGCACTGAGCAACTGTTGTCACCGAGCCTTCCCCTCTTGGCTGCCTCCCCACTTGCCCAACGAGCAGTTTTGGTCTCCCAGAGCAGAGACAAAGGTTGCTTTGGAGAAGCGGGGAAGCCGCAGAACACCATGTAGATTTAGGGCTGGATAGGAGGTATTGTGCGGAGGCCATGCCCATTACTCATCCGCTGGCAACGGGCTCTCTTCCTTTTGTCTGGAGAGACGGTAAACTTTCAATGCCATCGGGAAACAGAAGGCCTTTCACGGAGCGCAAGAACTCTGCCATCTCAATCATGTGAAAATATTGTAAACACTTTCCCAGCCCCCATTCAGCTGTCCGAAAAGGCGAGCTAGAAAACACCAAACAAAACAGGAAGGAAAGAAAAGGGGAGAGGGGGGGAGTGCATGCACTTCGTTTTAATTCATATTTTTACATTGAATAGGAATTTTACTTGGGGATTTCTTTCTTTCCTTAACATTAGTGAACAGTGTTAAGTAGCTGTTATGGAGGAAAAGCATTTAAAAGCCTTATTATATGATTTATCTAGGGAAAAAAAAAAGAATAAAAAATCATGCTGGCAGTTCCTCCCCTGCAGAGCTTCTCTCATATTTTGTTACAGCTTTTGCAAGAGTAGATTTCAAATGTGCTATAGGAATTAGATTCACTTTTCAGTGCTCAAGTAGACCCACCCCAATGAACCTTTTCCAGGAGAGACCTCCCTCCAACCATTTAAACAATATAAACACTGTATTCCTGATGTATCCTAATATATACAGGATCAGGTACAATACCAGCATAGAAAGTGGCTCATGGNGGGGGGGCACATGTGTATGTATGAGGGTGTTTACATATTTAAATATCTATCAGATACACCAAATATGCAAAAGTATACGTTTCAGTTTGATGAAAATTATTAAACTGCACGCTTTGCCTGATGCTACCTTCTGCATCTGGTGCCATATATCATTAACTCTGGTCAATTACCCAATTTCAGTGCATTATTTGGTTATGCAGCTGTTATGTAGCTCCTTGCTGGAAAAAAAGAGATTCATTCCCCTGCAACCACTGACTACTTGAGATTTCATAGTGACCATGAACCACAGTAACTCTTAAGCACCCAGCTTCCTCAGCTTCTTCTTTAAAGTATGAGACTCTCATTGTAAATTGGTCAGCTTAACACCGGAAAAAAAGGCAAATAACTGTGCTGAAAATAACTAGGAAATACACTTTGTTTCCGAGTATAGAAATCTTGCTCTAAAATAACATCTCAGGCCCACATTTTGTTCACAAGCCAATTCTGAAAAGAGAGCAGCAGCAGGTACTGCAGGTGAGCCTGGAAGCCTCCTTCTCCCATAGGCATAAACTCGCTGTTCCTAATTTAGAAAAAAAAAATAAAAACACAAAAACAACAAAAAAATACAGCTGCCACTGGTGACTTCTATAGGGAGGTATGGCAAAGACTTTTTGTTATGAGTTTTCAATGGCATTCAATAAACATTGTGCCCAGCCAGTAGGTCATCTCCGATGGGCAGTGAGACTCCTTTAGAAGAACACAGTGCAGGGGCAAGGCTTGTCCACCCCATTTCCCCTCACTCTGCTGTAGATGCAGACAATCTCCTACTCAAAGAGGATATTATTCTAAGTGCATTGTACACAGGTATCACTTGATAGACCAGCTTTGCTGTCCAAAAGACAACCAAATGTGAAAAGACACAAACGCAAGTAATGCATAAACCCACATAGATTGAAGCACGCTTGAAGTCCATGTGTACAAGGAGGGGGAAGAGCTGGGAATTCACAGTGCTCTTGGATGCTTCTCAGACTGCTCACGAAGATGAAGTCCATATGCCTATTTTGACAGCTTTGGAGTTCCTGCTCTGGCTTCTTCCTTATAAAAGGAAAGGCCTATACCTTTCCCCATACTCCTCTGTGCACTCCTGTATGCTGGTGAAAGCACCAGCTATCCAGTCAACATTCATGTTCTCTATTTAAGCAGAATTTGGGGACTATAATGCACAACAACACATGAGGAGTTATTGCCAAGTAAGGGCCAGATGTAGCGCACTGGGAGGGCAGGTTCCCCTCACCATCTCCCAGTATATCTACAATATATCAGTATGGCCTAATAAAAAGTTTCTTAAGTCCAGCGCTTGAATTCCATACCCAAAAGAAAGAACGCAAATTAGTAAGATTGTAAAGTCACTTTACCTCTCTATACATATGCTAAGAATAGGCAATAATAGGCTACAGAATGAGGAAAAGTATTTTCCAGTAACTGAAGCAGGGGTTGATAAGCTGACTGATGCTTTATATTTAAAATGCATTCCTTGATACTGCCTTGCACATGCTATCTCAGTGCTTCCCTCCCTCCTCCACTTTTTATAAAAAGAAGCTGCAATAAATTAGAATTTTATGAGACTCCAAATAAAAACCTTCACTAAAATTGAAAACAAGACATGGCTGTATAAGCATATGGAAGTTTTATGAGAGGAGAGTAAAAAAAAATGATCCCAGGGCAATAAAAAATCTGTCCCACTCTTTCTTGGTCTTTACAAACTGAGTTACATGAGACAGATGAAACCTTCCAACAAAGAGGTACATCTTCCACCAAAGAGGAATTATAATTTTCTTACTCATTCCTCTAATACAAGGCAGCCTAATGAGAACTAGTCTTAAGATTTCCTGAGTTTCTTTATAAACTATTTTAAAATTATATATGGAAATGAGATACCTTTCTACTTTGATATGTAGTTCAAAGGTAACCAAGCAGCAATGGCTTCCCGAGTTTTCATATAGTTTTCTTTGGAATCGAAAAATGGAACCTCTGAACTCTGTTACTGGCTTTTTAAATGTTTAATGAGTTAAAGGCAGTTTTGCTTAACTTATGTTTTCATCTTTGTTCCAAACCTCAGAGTGATTGATTTTGATCACTGTATGCAGTTTTACTTCATTTTTCTCACTTTTTCTCCCCTCCTAGCCACACCTCCCTTCCAGGATGGTGTGAGCAATGGATTTTGTTTAACTAAGTGATGGAGAGGCTATTAAAGGTTGTTTTGCTTTGTTTTTAAATACAATGCACTACATTCCGGACATTTCTTCTAAACATAGCGGTTTGAAACTCTAGCTATGAAATTTGGTTCTGGCTCTAAATTACTGCAAAATATTTAGAGAGAGCTTTCAGATTTTTCCTCCCTAAGAGAGCCCTGACTTGAGGGCTGATACCCATTTTTAAGGGATTTCAAATCATCCGATTGTGCAATGGATGCCAAAGATACCCTATCCCTCAACTGCCAAAGGCAAAAGAAATTATTAAAAGAGAGTGAGAAAGCAAAGGTGAAGGTGTCTTATTTAAGAGAGGGGGAAGTATATTTATAGAACAGAAATCCTTATGGTCTAGGCAGGCTTTGTTCCTACGGAGAGGTTGCTACAAAGGCTTTGAGCTCATAAGATTCACTCAGACTTGGAAGCAAGAACGTACATAAACAGCATATGAAGAGCAGTATCTAAAGAGAGTTGAGGTTTTGCATCTTCTCCTAGATATAATCTTGCTGAAACTCAAGAGACAGCCCCTGAGAGGGCTATGACCTAATCAGCACCATGGAAAAGTCTTTACTCCAAAGAGAAAAAAAAAAAAAAGTAGTTAATTTTGTGAATACAAAGTTCATTAAAAGCACTTGGTTATATGCTATCTTCTGGAATTGAAGAAGAATAAATATTCTTGGGCCCTCTATCACTGCAGGAAAATGCCTCCCTTTCTGAAGGGAGGCATTCATTACTATTCTGTATGTCCGTTAATTTCTATTTTTCTGTTTTGGCCTCAAACCTCGTTCCCTCTCTACAGTCCCCCTGACTTAGACTAAAGAGGAAAGGGAGACTAGTACAATGTAGGAGATTCCCCTCAGACATTTACAGAAATGGGCGCACATCACAGTTTTCCTCTGGTTTCAGATATTGAACATCCAGATGTTCATAATTATTCAAAGATGGGCCATCTGAAAAACTCAGCTATTGAACGAATATGAACTCTTTACACCTCTCAAAAGCCACATGGAATGTATTTGTATAATATTAACCTGCTAAACTATCTAAGAATAAACTTTAATGTTAGGGATTTGATAGTAGGCATAAAAAAGTCATTTTTCATTCATTGATATCTGTAACATAGTCTGGCTTTTTCAGTTCTGCAATCTATTAATAATTCCTATAGTTTCACCCTAATTCAGTCCACTAATATACTCACATCTATATACTATCACAATCAAGAGTACTGCCGGAAAAGTCAAGTAGTCCTGTAGCTCTCTTAAGGTCTTTTTCTACTACATTTCTGGCTCAGAAACCCAAGCAAAATTAGGAATCTTTCTAAAGCAAAGTAGCTAACCATGTTTTCTACCTTTCTATGAAATATTTTCTACCAACCATATTAGGTGGCTATGAATCCTTTACTGAAGTATAGAGTGAAGTATAGAGTGCATACAACGTGTAAGAAACACAGGCACCTAATTTAACTCTCAAAATTTTGTCAAAAGGGAGATGGCCTGAAGTTTAGTGCTGTGGATCTAGCCCATAAGTCCCTAGTGCAAATCTTGCTTTTTATGCAGTTTATTTTGCCCGTTACCCTGAACATCTCTCTCTTTTTTCTCTCTGTTTGGGAGATGCATGACAAGTCTAAACACAGCTGTCAAGTTCAAAAATCAGCATCAAAGCTCAGTAAAAGCAAGAGGGGAAAACAACATGCTTTGTTAAGCAATACTGCCTCAGATCTTAAAGGGTTATACAATGAAAGTAATACCCTCTGAGTTCTGTGTATGGCAAGCATTACCTAACATCCGTAGTCAGAACCCCACTGTTTATGAGGTGATGAGAAAAGAAGACAGCCCCCTCTTGTCAGAAAGACGTCTCCTCTACCCCACAGGAAAAAAAAAAAAAAAAGAAAAAATTGTTATTTTTCAGATATATTGAATCTCCTAGACATTAGAAAAACAAAATATTCACTGTGCACTCCAGAGTCATCACCTTTCATGGTCAGTTCGTAGGTTCACCAAGGTCACAGAAAAGCTCTTTTATATTGTAAGTCTTACCTTTAGGCTGTTTTATGCCACCACAGGAACCTGAAATATTTAAACAGATTTATCAAACCAGAAATGAAAATATTTATGTTTGGAAAAATTGGTATTTCTAAACACTTCTTATTTCTTCCCTTCCCTACCGATACCAGTCATTAAGCCATGTGAAATGTTTTAAAAGTTACTTCTCAGAAAAAAAATCCCCCTGCCTTTTATGCAGAGTTAAGGCTTTCTGCAATGCTACCAGTACTACTACTAATAATGATATATATCCATATATTTTTTTTACATATGCGTTTTTCCTATACATCTCAACCTTTTTAAAAGTTCATAGAAATCAATCTTTAAGGTTAGATTGAATCCTTATGATGATCTAGCCTGTCCATCTACGTAACACAGATCAATAAATTCACCAATCTGTCAGTGCACTAATCCCAGTATACTTCTTTAAACTTCACTATAGGTGTAGACAGACATCCAAAAAAAAAAAAAAAAATCCTGTAGTTGGAAGACTTGTTTCTTTTCTTAGGCAGTCAGGAAGGAAACATGATATTCTCCCCAGGTTAGAGGTGGTGTAAGAGACCCACAGCACCTGCTCTACTGGATGGCATTGTTTGTCTCTTCTCCAGACCCTCCAGGTTGTTCTAGGAAGAACCTTAATTCACTGTATTTGATGTAACACTATGGGATTGATGGAGCCCACGGGTTCAGGCAAAAAGAGCTTGTGGAAATGCATGCTAAATGGTATAGCACAAAGAATTTTTCATCCAAAATATGAGGTGAGATGCCCCACTTTGGGCCTTAGAGGGACCCTGAGTGAGGAAATGAGCCTCAAACCCAAGATTTTTTCACACCCATCAGGATGGATGATGAATCCAGAAATGTTTTGGGCAATGCAGATGTTCCACAGCAAGGTGAGAATGCTTTCGTGTCACAGTCACGTATAATTCCCTGCTGCTGACGTTCCAGTTTAGCTGACACTTTATTTTTCACTGGATAACAGGGTGTGTCTTTGTTCTATACTGCAAGAGTGAGCAAGGACTGGAGAGTACTGTAACCTCCAGGAAACAGGAATGTTTTTGCAAGGATCATGGAATATAATCCTCATTCCAGATTATTTTAAAAAAAAAAAAAAAAAAAAAAAAAGAAGAAGCCAAATGAAAAAAACAGGTATAGGCATGAGACCAACTAAGAAAAACAAGTTTTCTGCTGTAGAAAAGCCAAAACTGAAAGAGCATGAGTTCTCTCCTCCTGCCAGATTTCTCACCAGGAGACAAAGACAGTAATCCGGCAGGCACAGAGCATTATTTAGCAACAAAGACTCTCATTTTCCCTCTGAATACTCCTTGCCATTTTTCTCAGACATACATGAAACTCTTCAGCATGAGGGGGATCAGCTTAGCAAGCAGAATTATCCAGGCCATTCCTGAGCTGCCTGGTCTGTCAAAGATGCAGGAGACTGGACCTGGCAATAAGAAATAAAGACACATTTGAGGCATTCGACAAGTAAAAGAAGCTTGATGCTCCACTGCTGGGAACAAATGAATCTTCAAAAAAAGGAAGGGGGACACCAGGCAGGATGAACATTAGAGTTTTAACTGGTCTACTGTTGAAAAAGTGAGAGGGGAAAAGGAAAGGATCACTTTTCTTTCAGTACAAAATAAGTACCGTACGGCATCATGTTTCAAACTGCTCTTCATGAGCATCCCAGGCCATGAGCCAGCATAATGGGTGATTAAAGTATTCCAGAAATACACACACTTTCCTTGAAATGATTCTTTCCTCTTTCCCTTTCCCTTCCATTGTGAACCCACTCTGGCTGCCAGCGAGGTGCTGAGAGCTGCCTGGGACTGTTTCCCCATCCATGACATCATACCACGAGCAACTTATCTTTGCAAAGTGCCTGGAGGTCCACAGAGGGAAAAAAAACACACATTACCTCCCTTACCTCCTCCTGTTGGCACTTGGCTAGGCTTGTACTTCTCTACCTGGCTTTTGCTGTTGTACCCAATTCAAGCCCAAGCAAATTCCAACCCACACCTCTTCCTGAGGCTCCCATTTATTTAAACAGGTGGGACCAGAATTCCTGTACTTCCTGAAGTGCTGCTGTGGCTGAATGAGCTTATAATGCAATTCTGCTACAGGTATCAATTAAGACAAGGCAATGGGGAATTTCAGGCTGCAGCGGGGGTAAGGGCAATAGAGCAGCCATTTCTACAGCATAGGTGCTGCCAAAATCAAAAGCAACATTCAGCCGCTCTGTAACTTTCTTAAGTCAAGAGACCCTTGAGCCAAAAGACCATTAACTGGAATTGTTGCATAAGCTTAATAACAATCCTTTTTATTTAAGGCTGTCCTACCATTCTATTATCTGTCATTAATTTTCCATATGTTCCCCTCACCACTGCTCTTAGGTTGGGTTCAGTTTACGGAGCTGGATCAGATTTCTTTACAAGCCAGGACATTTGCTGGCTTGCTTACTAGCTTGAGGCCAGTTATGTTTGAGTGAGGCCCAAGCAAAGCAAGAGAGATTTGGTGACTTTCCAGTGAGTAGACACCAAATCTACATGATCCGAGGTTGTTGTTTTTTAAAAGCTTAAAATTCTTAAAGCAATAGTTTCTTTCATTATTTCAGATTTAAAAAAAAAAAAAATGCAAAAATGCTGGCTGATATTTGCTCACATGTTGCAGCATCTCCTGCTTACTATAAAGCAGAACTTTTCATTCTGTTTTCTTTACATTTACCATAATGCAACAGCTTCTTGGTTATTTATTTTTATTAGTCACAGATGGGCAAATGCACCAGTAACTTGGGTAAAAAGAAACTGATGAAAACAAGATCAATGAACCATTATGCTTCCAGTATTTATACCTGTTAATAATATCAAATGTTTGCATCTCTTTCTCTTAAAAGCATTCAGTTTTAATGTGAAACCCTCCTCTAATCCAAATCTGACTTCTAGAAACATTTCTTACACTGCTACAATCAGTGATTCAATAAAAATAATTAAAAAGGAAGTCGCTTTCCAACCGAGCCTTAAAAATTTAATACTGCCTAGTATTAAAATCAGCAATTCTCTGACTATAACTAATAAAATAACTACATTATTTTGTTCT
>VZSV01000012.1:6433697-6473959 GCA_013398735.1 Nothocercus julius
GCCGCGGGCCGCGCGCGCACGGGCCGCCCGCGTTCTCTCCTTCCAGCTCGGCCAGGAGAGAGAGCAGGAATCCAGCAATCAGTCAGCTGAGTCATTAAACCACTATGGCCCCTGGTCCGTATCACTCAGCTCAGATCTTGTGCCATTGCAAAACCCGCGCAGGCAAAGCAGAGCGAGTCAGGAACGACCACCCACCCTCTCTTTACAGCCCTCAGAACCCGCCACTACCTTCTCTTACACCTCCTTAGTCTACGCTCTCTCTTTGTTAGGCTGGAAAGGGAAAACAGTTTCCCCAGTACCAAAGCACGACTTCAAGCTTTTTGAATAGTTTTAAAGGACCAGTCCTGTCCAAAGCAGTATTGACTCCGTGTGCGCACTGAAGAATGGCGAAGTATTTCACAGGATGCTGCAGGGATACAGGTAGGATTGGGGAAAAAAAATATTATTGTTATGAAAAAAAAAAAATGGATATATCTATTAAAAAAAATAGTGTGGGAAACAAAAAAAAAAAAAGAAAAACTTTAGATTCGTACCAGCAAAGGTCCGCCTTCCCAGGCCAGCACTGATGTGGCGGCTTCCAGGCACCCTTGCTTGTTCTCTTTCAAGTAGCAGGGCACACACTTGGGCTTTCCTCCTCCCCAGCAGCTGGGCGAAGGCAGGGAAGGGCCACCAGCACTGCTCCGTTTCAATTCCTGGATGCTCCTTACTCTAGCAAGATGCCACATTTCCTGAGGAACTTTGCTTGCCCCAAAAACTAAAGAAATATGCCCTACTTGAACTACTAAACTTTCATTTCCTATCTGATCTTGCGTCAGCATCGGCAGTATTTTAGAGTCTATTTAGGTGTTTGTTCCTTTTCCTCCTAATCCCTGAAAAATCCCATTTGGACTGAAAAGTACAATTGAGCACAAACGTGAGCTGCACAAATTCTTTGGTATGGCAAATATAAGCTTTTAAAACAAAGTATTTGTGGTTTCTTTCCTTTAAACTATAGAAAGTAATTAACCAGAAAGTTAAAACAAATGTATTAAACAGTCAGAAAATGTGAACACAACAGAATAGGTTGTTTGACTATCTACTTCCCCACCCCCACCCTTAAGAAAAAAAAGGAAAGAAGAGGAGGTGCAATAATTTTCTCAGCAGAATTTGTCACATGTGTTGTTTGCTCATATCTTTCACATCTTGTTCTTTTACAGCCTATTAGACTCTGGAGTTAAATCTACATTCTTGAACTTCCTTCTGTAATCTAGACCAGACTATGTCATCATAGTTGTGTTTTTATCTCATTGAATATTAAAGTTTTTACTTTATTATTATTATTAATATGCTGTAAGATTTTACTCTATTATTATTATTAATATGCTGTCTGAAATCATTTCAACAAAGCTGAAAATCACATCTGCTCTCCATGTTACCACAAATGTGCAATAGAGCTGGTTTCCATCATTCTTCGTATTGCTGTTACTGACACCTTTCAACACTTGCAACTCCAGTAAGGATTTATCTCATTAAGTAAGGGCCAGCATAAAACCAGTGACTGTCACCTGATAGTTTCTGATTAAAGAAATTAGCTTCTTAATCAAAATATATCCACAGAGAAAAGAATTGTCTTTTTTTTTAAGAACACAACACTAGTCACAACTAGAATCATTAGCTACAGTTTCTGCTTTTTAATTATGTTTCTCTTAAATTCATTTGCTTTCACCTAATTTCTATTTAATTCATTTTCTTTAACCTAATTTTGGCTTCGGAGAAATACAGTTATTCTGAGCTAGTTCCATCACCTGCTGTCGTCACCTATGAAGATGAAGACCCAGCGTGACTCCTACTAGTAGGCTTTAGCCCTCAGCAAGCTAGTTCACTTATTTCTACCACACGGTACTGTGTCACGTAGACATGTATAGCGTAAGATGATTTCCTGTCCCTGTCTAATTTTGGAGCGCTGCAGCCCAGTGGGTGGGGACATAAACAGCTGGTGGAGGTGGCTATAGACTTAACAAAGAATAGCTAGTTGATTTGATCTGATTACAGCAGATACCATAAAAGACACAAGTCAGCTATACAGCCAGCAACACTAATTAGGAACTCACTCATTCATAGTTTTAGTTATTACTCAGAAATCTAGTTTGGAATTCCCTACATTGTTTGTAAACCCGCATCTGTAAATTTGGTGTGCCTTTGAAATGGCCTAGCTTGTCCTAAATGACAAGTTACCTATCAACCAAGGCTTCCTCTTACTGCTTTTCAAACTCAAATTAGACTAAACACGGAAAGAAGGAAGGAAATCCATGAAGGAAACTTAGCATGAAGAGCTGAACATAGGTGAATACACTGATGCTGCCTAATATTAAGGACCTAACCTAAAGTCCTTAAGGTCCTAATGTAGAGGTTCCTCCTTGCTGATAGAAAGGCACAGACTTTTATGTAATATGAAACTCCCTTTTCCCTGAGAATACAAGGAACTGAGACTTTTAATTTAGAGATCTGTCTGAAGTACTTAACTTTGCGGGTGCAAGTGCACGTCATCATGCTAACAACTTATTTTGCTCAATGCAAGCTCTAAGTACTGAGAAAAATTACCAGGACTGTAACTACTGAAGTTAAAGAGATACTTCAAATCTAAATGCTCTAAGTCTTGAACCACAATGTCTCTGTGAATACAGGTTTCCAAAAGCCTGGGACCCTGGAGATATCTATTTCAAATTTTTTTCCTCATCTTTCTTGTTTCAGGATCCATCAAAGATGGCAGGAATCAGCCTGTCAGGGAGCTATGGCTCAGGAGCTCAGTGCTGGATCACAGTCTTGTTTTCACAGGTTTTTCCCTTCTGCTATAGAGCAGATACAGAACACATGGAGCAAGCTCATGCTCATCTCTAGGGGCACACCTAGTCAGTACGGACTTGAACTATTGGTGTCATGGTCTGAATTACAGTACAGACTGAACAGTTCAACAAGCTGCGTATCTGTTACTGTTTCGTCCATCTTCAAGGGTTAACGAAAAGGACAGGTAAAAACTGCCAGTTCTCTGCATTTGGGATCATACTGCTTGCTGCAATTAACCCTCTCTATTAAAGACTGATCTACTCACAACAGAATGTGTTGTGAGCTTTGTTTTTTGTGAGCTTTATTCATGAATATCACATTTTGTTTTTCTGATGAAAATACACGTGAGAGTATTGTTAGTTAGCACCTGGCATATTCAGTGGACAGATTCCAAATATACTTGCATACAGGAGTGCTTTTGTTTGTTGTACTTTGGGGGTAGGGAGAATTGTATGAATCAGCTTTTCCATCAATAGAAGTTCCCACATCTTCTAGATGGACTGGAGTAACTTTGTAGGTGTGGGTACACACATTAATTTTCATACTGCTGCTATTGTTTAGGGTTTTTTTTTGTGTGTGATTCTGTACCCATAACTGAATGCTAAAACCAGAGATGGCAGGGAAGCTATTGCACCAAAGATCAGGCACACACACAGACATGATCTACCATAAGATTTTGAAAACACTTATACTTAAAATACTTGGGTTGAAAAAAATTAATTTTTCCCTTCAAGTTCCATGTTGAAGTGTGCCATTGACTTTATTGCACATAAGATAATCTCTGGTCTTAGCTGATCAGCGTTTTAGAGTATTACGTTTACTCAGCATATAAAGCAAAATCTTATGTGACAGCCAAAAGTATCATCTGGGAGAAGCAGCAAATAAACAGATCCAATTTGTCTTCAGGTTAATTTGGAGGATGAGGATATATAGCAGAAAACATGTCAAGTTCTACTGCAGGCTCCTGGGAAATTAACCCAGTTCCATGTGCAACTCTGGAACTTGAGAAGAGCAGCAGAAAGGGCCAGCTAGCTTCCAGCTGACTAAGTGCTCATTTTATAAGCAGCTTGTTTTAATAAACATTGTTCTATGTTATACTGAGAATCCCAACTCTGTAAGCAGCACAGAATCAAAACAACCTCTGAAAAACTTGAGACTCAAAGAAGCAGACCAATCATATTTAATATTGTCACAATTTACCACCACAAAAGCACTTAAACAGAAAATCTATATGTCATATGCTGAAAGTATCCCAAAATGAAGAAAAAGACCAAGCAATGTTTCAGTCAAACGAAGAGACCTCCTCATTCCACCTCTTAGGCCATCTTGAGGATAGTATTAAATAGGAAGTTAATTGAATTTAAACTGCTGCTGAGGTGGAAGGTTAAGGACATAAGGAAAAGATGCAATCATATAGATTAGATGAATATAGCTTCAGATGAATATTATTATCTGATAGTACTTCAGAGTGGCCTGAACTTTTCAAGGCAGATAAAGGGCACATAGATTCCTCTCAAAAGAGTTAATAGTCTGTGTTTGCAGATGATTAAATGGCTTAATTGTAGCTGGAGGTGAAAGAGAAAAGATAATAGAAACACACATGTTTGTTTATTGAGAAAAATGCACATACACATACAGGGTAAAAGAATCAATTCTTCTGCCTTTCCATAAGAAACATAAATGGATGGTTTAAAAGAAAAAAAAGACTTCAAAAATATCTTTTGGAAATCTCCACATGCAAGGGAGATCGCAAACATATGAGATATGGGCATTGCTGTAAGTCAGGGACACCTCTGAACACATGTAATGGCTGTTCTCATTAGCCGGGCTGAGATGAAGTGTATCTGAAAGGCTCATGGTAACAGCCCCATCAGGTTGGCTTGTGTGTTGCACAGATGATAGCTATCATAAAATGAAGCTAAATGTTGAGAAAGGCCTGTTTTACAGAGCTTGCTAGCGTTTGGCCAGACAATAGCGTGTTCCAGTGCTGGTGGCTGTCTGTGACACTCTGCACATATTTCTAAGTGTTGCCTTAGCCAGTCTTGCAGTTTCAGCCCAGTTCTTTTCCCATTGTAGCCTCTTGTGCCACAAGACAAACGAGCCTGATGGCCTCAAGCAAACTGCAGAAATAACAGGGGGTTTCTCATGAGAAGAAACCATATAGAGACACATGATACTCTCATTATGGAAGGAAGCACTTACACCAAGGCTGAGCCTCTTTGCATCCTTTTGTAACATGTCTGTTCCTCCGTGGATGCCTCATAATATTTGGGATTCCTGTATTAGATATGAAAGTAAACAACCATTATTTTACCTGAAGTGTTTATAGCTTCAATGTTAGAATTGCATGAATAGTATATTGTAGCCATCCTACCCTAACCTGCGTTCTTCTCTTGGATGTTATGAACTGAAGAGGGGTGGGTCTGGCTGATTATTTGGGAAATAGATGAGAGGGGAAACCCCCAGCACAGCAGGAAGGGGAATTAGTGAAACAATAGCTGGAACTCTGAGTCACTGCTAAAGCCATGTCCAAGCATCAGCACTGGAGAGGACATACTGTACTGCAGAAAAAGTCTGCTTCTGCAGAAGTCACACAAAAGGAGACCTAAAAAATGTTCAGTTTTGAAGAACTAGAAATCCTTTTAAACATTTTTCAAGAATGAGATCAATATCCCCGGGGTGGTTTTAATTTGGTAGCTACATTTTGCCAGACTTTAGTACTTTTGATTGAATTTTAACTTGTTCTTCTGTCAATTGCCTGTCTTCTATAATGCTAGAGTACTATACCTTAAGCATTATTAATTAACAATTCTCCATATAACATTCTCTGTTACCATATAGTATAATAATTCTCTGCTAGTATAATGATTTTCTGTTACCAAGCAGCAAATTAGGACCATAGAGTGCTTTAAAAGTATTTCTTAGGACCTATCATGCAGAAAGTTTAAAAAGTCTGGCAAAGACAAGGAAGTGGAGTTAAAGAGCTTTAGGATTTGTTGAAACACTATAAAAGATTGCTCTGTTTGGGGCATGCAGAGTGCCTGATTATGTGTATAGTATGATCACAAAGCCAGGAGGAAAGCGGGAGAAAAAAATGAGCTCACCTGCCTGCCCAAGGCCAATCTTTCTTTCTTTCTTTCTTTTTTTTATTGCAGCTTTTGCTCTCACTACCTGAATGAAATCATACTTGGAGAGAGCGTGCGCGCTTTAGGTCCGAGCTGCAGTCACAAGACTGCCTTTTCTCTCTTGCCACAGCAGCTTTTGCATTTCAGGAGGTGCAGAAATAATCCCTGCATAAGGTAAACAGGATTCAGTTCAGCTGAATATAGGCAGTTTACCTAAGATTTTAAGCAAGCACTAAGAACTGAAAAGCACTTTAAGGCTCAATTTCAGGGAAAGATATTATTCACACTTTCTTAAGAATGAAAACCCCAGTGAGCCAAACTATTCCAGAGCTCGAATATTTTATGATCAGCTTAATAAATAGAAAAATGTGTAAACCCTCTCCTTCTGGAGCATTATAAAAATGGTATTACATAGGAGATTGATCTTCAGAGCTCCCAGGGGTACATTCCCTTTTCCTGATGCACATGTCTGAGCACCGTTAACACTGCTACCAGGGGGACAATATACATGTCAGAATAAAGTACATGATCAGGACCTCCTGAATTACAGCTCCCTAATTAGTGTCCTTGTGTCAATAATCCCATTCCACACATCAAATATTATGCGAGGATTAAATTTTGAAATAGATAGACTCTCTATCTGAAATATAAAATCCCAAATGGCTGTTACATATAACAGCATATCAACATTATTGGTATATCAACATTATTATATTACATTTAACAGGTAAAAAGATTAAGCAGTTTTACATACACCTCTTTACTTTTAAAGCTATTGTGCTTTTGATAGCTTTTATTTTGGCATTGAAGTTACATCCATCCATGTATTTTCACGTGAGCGGACATTTACGATGTAAAAATGAGGGGTAAAAAAGGTTCTGCATTTTCAGTGAGCTTTTTCCTTTCCAAAATAGTAACAACACTGCAATTCAATACCCAAACTGAGCCTCTTTGACCCCTGAATCCAAAACTGACAGGCAGGTGAGAGAAGGGGAGAAAAAGAAAGGGACTCTACAAAGCCTATGTCAGAGAAATTTCTACTTGATCATGTTTTCCTCATTTTCACAAAGTAAATAATTTGCATGTGCGCAGCTACAATGCAAATGTATCAGAAAGCTTTGGCTTTCAGATAATTCAAGGTTCCCATAGGAAATCTAGCTTTCATAATACACAATTTATATGCAATTTGTAAAACAAAATTGGTCTCAATCAATTGTAAGAAGCAGATCTATAGGGGAGCAAAGAAATGTTGGGTGGATCCAACAGGACAGAAGCTCACCTAAACTAGAGTCTCTGTGCAATTCCCAAAATGAAATGCTGTCAAATGAGGAGGAAATGGGGAATCAAGATCTAAATTATTTTACATCAAGTCAGCTTTTATGTTTCACAAATTGGTATCTATTAAAATTTAGTATCTGGTTTAATCTGTTAATCTTTAACTGATACTGATTCTTTTCTATGTAAGTCTCAATTAAAAAGTGCTTACATAAAAAAATGGTCTAATGAACAAATTTACTGAGTGAACCCTGAACAAGAATTCCTTTTCATCTATTAGAAGTGCACAGAAAGCTACCTTTAAGTCTAAAAATGTAAGTATTGTGTTAGAAACTCAGTCCTCACCATGATATTTGCCTATTTCAGATACAAATGAGTATTATCAAGCTTAATTTGACCAAATTATGTCATTAAGCCACACAACAGACTACAACAACAAACCAAAAATTAGTCCCAGAAATAATTATGGAAATCAGTTAGAATATTAAAAATTCATATCATATAATCATATAATATAATATAAAAATTAAATATTTAATATTTAATATCCAAAGAAGAGGATTGTATTTGGCTCAGGAATGAAATTATTAAAAAAAGAAGTTAAAATGTAGGCAATAAATTCCTTGTTACAAAGAAATATCCCAAGTCCACACCAAGAGCTTTATGTATTCCATCTGAGAGTGCTGTGATGGCATATGGAAGAGCTAGCAGTAACAGATGAGAAAGAGCCAAATGCTAACAAAATACCTAGTGCTTAAATTGCAGTGGCCCTTGAAATCTCCAAGTTGGCCTTGCTCTGTATTTTTGAGGAAAGAAGAAAATAAAAATAAAGAAAAAAATAGGAAAGATGTGCATGAAAGCAGACACATATAGAAGCTTCCAACATTCATAACCTGCTGGTTACCAAATCATTTCAAGAACATTCCTGAATCCTTGGCACTAAGCTCCTGCCCTCTGTTCTCCCTGCAAGCTAGAACTCCTACCTGGCACCCTGGCCAGCCCTACCCAGCCGCATGGAAACCACTGAAGCCTGGTAACCTTTTATTAGGCAAACAGTGAAAAGTGCAGCGTGACTCCTCCATATCCGCTCATCTCAAAGCAGACCCTGAACACAACTACAACACAAATACTAAATGAGCAACCATAGGCAACAAAGCAATTTCCCATTTAAATGGAACCATTTTGTCTCCAGCTACCTTTTTCTTATTTTTGCCATTTACAACTCCAGTAAAAAAAGCCACATATCATTTTCACCTCACACTATCCTTTCAGTGTTGCTTGCATTCACTGATTCATCACTGCATAGAATTCTTTAGTAAGCCAAGGTCAATCTAATTTCCTCCTCCTGGTATTTTCTCCCCAACTCCCTCTTCCACGTGTTTCAGCTTTTCTTTGAAGTGACTTCCTTGCCTGGCATGCTAAAATCCAGAAACAGAGTGCCTATCATTATAGCTATAGTTCATGCCCTGACTAGCCACGGCCTCAGAAGAATTAGACTATAATCTCCTAAACAATGTAGAATCTGTAAATCAACACTAACCAGATCTCTTTGGCATGTAGATCAATGAACCAGTAGGTATATGAAGTTTCAAGCAGCTTTTCTAAGGTGAAGTCAACCTCCGGGTATGGATTTGTTCAGCTTGGAATTTTTTCTCCTCTGGCCTTCACCCCTCAAAAACTAATCTTAAGAAAACAGCATTTTATTGCATCCTGAAAAACAGTAACTTCTGCATGACCAAAGGGCAGAATAGGTGCACACAAACATATGCTTAGAATATAGGCAGTACTAGGCCGGGCCACAATAGAGATTAAAAACAATCTACCTTTCTGTAGTACTCTGCCTAGCCTTCTTGATAGTAAGGATGTTCGTTTTTATTTTTAGAGCAAAAAAAAAATTAAAAAATGCAAACAACAGTGACTGCTCTAATCAAAGAAATATGTTGCCAAAAAAAAAATTACAATGCATTAAAACATCACACAGTTGTTGCATGGATGGAACAAAACACCTGCAGTCACTTACGGAAAAGGTTCACAGAGAGTTAAATAACTGGGGCCTGATGGAGTATCATAAAGTTTCTTGGCACAGAACAGTAATTTCCATAACACAGTGTATGAGGGGTCTCTACTTGCAGCAATGATGCTCTATGATGCTGACTGATATGTCATCATGCACAATTTATTTGGGCTAGCCCAATGTCCACGCAAGTTGCTGGCTGCTTTATACTGGAAGTTACTTGAGACCTCACAGGTGTACTGAGAGTTCTCTTCCAGGAATGCAAATGGGCCTAAATATAATCTTCCACAGAAACGTGGATAAGATCAAATATTTCCTTCTCTGTCCTAAAGAAAGAGACCAAATTGAAAGCTTATAAAAAGAGTTTTGAAGCAGACTCCTACACCCTCATCCTCTGGTTTACCAGGTTTGATGCCCCCTGGTTTTTGTTTTCCATTCTTTGTTCCTTAAGAGCTTGTGAAAATGGTTGGACTTTTCAGGAATGGGGAAAAGTCTCAGGAGATGATCTGTTGACCACGTTTCCTAAGGCTTCTTCTGAGTGATATTTCTAGAGTAGAAATTTAACAAGTACCATAAACAAAAAATATGTAATCCTAGCTCCTCTTTGCACTCGGTTTTTCATGCCAGTGTGGACCCATGTGGAAAGAGAGGGCCTCCAGAGTATCAGCTTTAGTAGATGGGGACATACAGAACAGTGTGAAACAGTTGGGAGGTCTGGTTTAAACGTGTAACCTGAAACACTGGAAACTAGAACTCACATTGGGGCTTAGCAACAAAATCAACAATATAGACAGCTCATGACATGCGATCGCCAAAGCAGAAACAAGGTTGCTTAAATATAGCCTCAGTATGTGTTAGAATATTTCTGAGAAGTACACATCAAGCACGAGACAGATGCTACTAATAAGCAGAGATTTAGCCATTTATTTTTATATTTAAATATCCAGCTATATTTATCTGAAAGACTTAACCACACCATTTTTGACAGAAAGGTATGCCAGTTACTTACTGCTGTCTAGACAAAAAGATTTAAAACTGCAAAAGATAAAACCTTTGCAAGGGAGCATGGAAAAGTGCTTTAAAAGTCCATGAGAAGGGCAGTAGCTCTACACTCGAGTCCCTAGAGTTTTGGCTTCAAAAGTTTTGTCTATTGCGAATATTGGTATACTAATTATTTTGTAAACAGTTTCCTAATGCTTGTTCTTGAACTTAAATTGTTTGTGTTTGGGGGGAGAGGCTATCGACTAATGAAAACTTTAGAAAGCTGGAAAAATCAATCAGTGTTACAGCTACACACAAGAGTAATGTCTGATGATCACCTGACAATTTTGGAGCTGTGACCATGGTGTGGTGAACCACTTCAAACCAGGACATAAAGATATGAATCATCTACAGTGAGAAACTTGTCTCACTTCCAAACTTCTTTGAAAAAAAAAAAAAATCCAGACTATCTGGACACTCACCCTAAGTGTTTGGACAGCTTTAAATGATCCTATGATCTCAGTGAAGAAATTGTTCTTGAAATGAGTTACACATTTCACCTCTATTTTTAGCATAACCATAAACCAGACCTGCTAAACAGAGGTTTCCCAATCTCTGCTACAGTAATTTGGTACCATGTGGTACTTAAAGCTGTAAGGAAGCAGAATGCAAAGAAGTTACCACAGACTTCAAGGAGCAGAGAGATATGAAGAGTTTCACAAACTTTCCTAAATATTGAGAAAAATATATACTTTTTTGGATAAGACAAATATTTCTGTACCACTGCTTTCTTTAAGCATTTCATTATTGGCCAAAACAAATGGCAGACTAACAGCCGTGCTCAGGTAACGCTACAGAATATCAGGTCCACATTAAAACAGAGTGTTTCAGTTAGGGGAATGAAACATATACAGTTCATTCCTTGGTCCTTTGGTCATCCCCTTTGAATTGCACAAAAGATGCCCTTAAGGAAAAACTAAGGACAAAGCCCAGCTGTTAAAAAAATCCATGCACTGACTTTCTGCACTCATTTCTTCCCATTCTGCAGGGAACTATGTTGAGTGTCGGGGCACTGACACCACGCACAGTCCCAGGGTGCGCAGTGCTCTGTGTGTCCCTTACAGCAATGTGCTTCTGAAACCGCTGTAGCCAGAGACAGCAGAAATAAACTTTAAGCGGCGTGAGTCAGACACCTTTCCTTTCCCCACACTTTCCACTGGCCACTAAGCAAGAACTGACCTTACTCCTGAAGTAGATCAGCTCACTTCGGAAGTTACAGATTTATTTGTTCCATTTTGTACTAACCTGAAATATTGAGCTTAAAATAATTCCAGGCATATGTCAATGTAAGTTTTGTAAAAGACTTCACATGACAGGAATGTTAAACAATAACTTCACCAAATCTAGTTTGTATACATGAGTAAACAATGTTCTTGTTGACTAAAAAAACTCTTCTGTGACCAGGTCTACAACAGTCAGTAACTCTCCTCATTAAGCACCAGTCAAGATGAGCAGTTGCAAAACCTGTTCCTGTCTTTATGTAAAACCATAGAACACAGAGCAGGAGAGGACTTTAAAAAGTCATTGGGTTTGTCCTTGAGGCAGAATCAATATTTGTATCACTTATGACAGATGTTTGTTCTTGATGATAGTGACTTCATCACCTCCCCAGGCTTTGCTATGTTTATGTTTAGAAAGATTTTCTTAATAACTATTCTGACTCTCCCTGGTGTAATTTAGCTTATTATTTCTTATTATGTCTGCCATGAACAAAAAGGGCATATTACTCCCTTCCTCTTTACAACAGTTTTTTATACTTTAATTGTCCTCATGACCCCTCCCATCTTCTTTTTGAAGGCTTAATGACCCCAGTTTGGTCAAGTTTTCCTTGGCTACGGTGTTCCAAGCTGGGTCCTTACCAGTGTGGGATACAAGAAGGTTATTTCTGCAGGCTCTATTCTGGTTTTCATATACATACATTGGTCATTTACCTTTTTAATAACGCATTGCATCATATTTAACTTGATGCACTTTAACTTCCAGGCCTTTTTCAGAGGACTATGCCTATTTTGTTGCAGTATCCTGTACTTGTGCAATTGATCATTTCTATCTAACACTTTGTATTTGTCTTTGCTGAGCTGCTGCTTGTTTTTTTCACAATGATCTCTCCAATTGATCAAGATCACTTGAGATTCTGTTTTCCACATGTTCAGAATCTCTCCATCTCCTGTCACCTGCAGATTTACTGAGTATAATATTATTCCCTCATCCTGATCACTCATTGAAATTACCAATATTTAATCAGAAAAACTCCCTGTAGAACATTTTCAATACATCTCAAATAAATAATAAAATTTAATAGTTATTCTCCAAGTTTAACTTTTCATTCTGCTTTGCATTTACTCTGTAAATTGAAAAACACATTTCCTTAGCTTTTTTTATAAGAATATCATTCAAGACTCTGCCAAAAAAACTAAGTAATGCAGACACAGGAGACTTCATGGGTCTCCTGTATCTGTGGACTTCTTACCTTTCACAGCAGAAAGTCAGAGTGCTTTGTCATAATTTGGTTTTGAGAATTTATTAGCTATTCCCTCTCTCTAGCCTGTGCTGCAGTTGCCTCTGAATATTCAGGCCATTTGTTACATGATTTTGGGAGGAGATTTTGGTGATTTTGTCATGCAGAATGCAACAGAAAATAAGGATCCCTTCAGACACCATCATGTAGTACCATGAAAATTAATGCTATGCAAAAAGCGAAAGGACTGCTGAATGCTTTTTTTTGTGTAAATATTTTTTCCAATATTCACTCTTAAAGACAGAAATATCTCTAAGATGTCTTGAGTGAATATAGAACCATGGATCTCACACAGAAACGATGCACCTTATTGATCAGAATTAGTAGAAGTATCCCTCTACGCTGATTTATGTCTCAGTGCAGCAGTCATTGGAATAAAGGCCCCACAAAGTATATGGATATCATGTGGTAGTGAATCAATTATGCTCATTCGGATCATACTCAAAGCACTTATGTCATATTGTTGACTCCTCAACCACCTGCTCTTTTCTAGGAGGTCTGGCACACAGGCTCTGAAGCATTCTTGATTTGCTTCAGTCATGCCCCGTTCTAGTTTAAAAAAATATCTGTTGCCATCATTTTTATATTGATATCTTTGAATAGCCATCGCTATCTGTAGACGTGTATAAAGAAGATGGAAAAGCCACAGAAGACGTTTGCTTTACGCACCACTCAAAAACCTCCATAACCAGTCAAGTTTAGATAGCTAGACTATCTAAACACCTGTCTGTTAAAATAAAATCCATCTAAAAATGAAGAGACACAACATCCCTGACCAGAGTTATTATTAACATTGGTAAACTACTTTTCATTGGAACTGAATCCATGCAGATGCCCAGGAAACACTCAGATATAAGAAACCAACAGAAATACCTTTGGAAGTAATATGGCTGAATTACTAGATTTTATGCAAATACACATTATATGAAAACAAGCAATTCTTATTTCAAGTACTCCTATAACAATTAATACTTAAAACAACCCTAACAACAGTCACTAGGGTGACTCTAAGCCCAAGTGTGGACTTTTCCTGAATTAAGGACCAAAAAAGAAGCAAACAACAACAGTGCATAATGAGTCACATGAGAATAAAAAAATCAATTTAAAGATTTTTTTTTTTCCCTAGGAAGCAATTCTATTTGATCAGGAACATTACCGAAATATCAGAAGGCCACAAAAGACTTCTTGAAAAAACCCTTTGCATTTCTGTGTATGCTAAAAAAAAAAGTTGGAAAGTGGAATTTTCATAAAATGTTTAGAAACAATTTTGCTTTCAGGTAATCTAATTTTAAACAGAGATATTCCAGATTTATATCAAATGTTTCAAGTGGAAAAACATAATGTCATACGTAGCATATCAGTCCTTTGGTGAATGGCTTTCACTTCTGCCATTGTTTTATGCTGTCTTTGCAACAAATTATGAATTTATGGATTCTCTCTTTGCAAATTTCTCCAGTTTCAACTGCTAGGTTTCTTTACCCAAAAAATCTTATTTATTTAGAATCAAAAGTACCTAATGTAAAAATACAACCTCTTACTGAATTTGCAGAAGCAGGAAAATATAAAAAACACAGAGTAAGAGAAAACATACTTGAGCCTGGAGTTTGAGACCAAACATGTCACCTGCACTCCTGCTTTATTGGACATGTGTGGGTTTCTAAATCCAGTAAACATGGAATGAGACGAAATAAAGCTCTCAAACCACAAATCAAAACTACATAGGTCCTTAGGAAATGTTAAAGCTACACATGGCCTTCAAAACTGCAGAATGTTCCATTCCAGAGCGGGAATTAAAATATGTCTTTGTCCATTTAGCCAAAAAGTTCTATTCAGGAACCAACCAAACAGCGTCCCAAATACCCTGGCGGGAAAATTAATGGCCAAAAGGAAAATCCTACAACAATTACTAGTCCTGAGGGTTGCAGGAAAATATCTTTCCATTAGCTATGATTAAATTAAGGCAAATATTCCAGTCTCTGCCTAATAAAGGTTGGCAACCAGCAACAGTAGAAATTGTAATAAAGTAATTGGGTGCCATCACTTCACCCTTTCTACTACCACATTACTAACGACCTGTAAAAGGACAAGGTACAGCCTTGTGTGGACTTCCTAAGGATGCCACCTGAACTCAACAAATACTGCACAAGAACTGATAGCTGGAAAACCAAATAGAGACTGCTTATTATTTATCCTGCCTGCACTCACAGTGGAATGGGGCAATTGCTTCCTGCCTCCTTTTTCCAATCAAACCATACTCTTGAAGGCAATTTCCAGAACTGCACTTTTAGCTAATGAGAAGGCATATTATAGGACGTACAGAAAAACTATGAATGGTGATAAGGCTTAAATTCTTTCATTCTGGACCTTCATAACTTGTTGTCAATCTAGTCACACTGTGAGGAAATGGCAATACAATAATTACTTCTCAGTCCCTCCAAAGGAAGTGATACATGGCATTCTTTAAATAGAAGTGGGTTTTTTTTTTTTGATATTTTCTTCATGTATTTTTAAGCCACTGTGTTCTTTTTACCTCTGTGATGAAGCCAAGTGTAACATCTACCTGATATATTGTAAGCAGACAGCAATTTGCAGTGTATGCACTTAAAGGAATTTTTCCAGTTACAAATGCTACTGCTTCCTATAATATTCCACAGAGTTAAAACAAGAAAAAACATAGCAGTCAAAATATTACCAGCATTGCAAGGAACATTTCAAACAATTGGTCCAATGGGGACTCTTTCCACTGATTATAGAAGGTAATGGGACAGACTCTAATTAATATTGCTCAGTCAAAAAAACCACATACACATAGTTTTGGATGTAAAAGTCAATAACAGGAGAACACTTCAGAAAGTTCATCAAGAGCAGAAAAGGAAGAACCATGTAAAAGAGCGCTATGAAAGATTTCAGGGCATGTCATTGTCGTGGACAAACCAAATAATATGCACAGTTTACAAGTTAAGTGTTTATCTATTGAAATCTTTCAGCAGCACTGATAAAATTTTAAACACCTTTCTTTTAAGAAACAAAGAATATACTGAAGTGCTGACAGACAAAGGAATGTTAACATAGGCCAAAACCAGGCCACACATTCCAAATAAAGCCAGCGATCACAGCATCAGAAACTAAGGCAACTCCAGTCTTGTGAGCTTTATAAAGATTTTCTTTGCACTGTACAAAGAGCTGCATGACTGGATCAGGCAAGTCTTCAACAACAACAAAACCTAGAGCAGCAAGGGAAGCTGCAATTTGGTTTCCCGCATATCTGAAGTTACAAAAATTTGTCTGTGTGAGAGCACGTCTGTGTGGTCAGAAGATGAAAAATCTTTAACTTCACAGGCGTCTACATGGCAGAGGATTTTCTCATCTTCAGTGCCTATGCAGGTCATGAGTACCAATCCCTTTTCCTACTGCTCTGTGAAGACACCTGCAAACAGCCAAGGGAAAAAGAACTTGCAAAACCTGGGGTCATTGCGTGCATGCAACGCCTACAGCTCCTCTTTATCTGCCTTCCAGCAGGATGACCTGAACCCTACCCATTGCAATTCTCTGATTCATACCTACGAATCATTCTGTTCATTCTCGAGGATTATAACACTTTGTCAAATTTATTCAAGCATCTGTAGTCTAGAGGTTGAATTGCAATTAGACAAGATCAAAGTCATTCTTAAAATTGGTAATTGGTGCTCTTCTTTTTTTTTTTTTTTTTCTCTCCCTGCATAACAAAAACTGGAAAGTGGTCTATTCATTGTGTGCCTGTAAATTCGCTTCTTCCTGTAGAGATGGATGAAGGAATTAAGGAGTCAGGTGTTTAGATGTGGCTTGCACAGCCAGTGCCGCTCTTGGGATTCCAGAGTAGTTAATCTTGAAAGGAAAAAGAAGACGTCTTTTAAATGCAAATACCTGGCTTCAGATGTGCAATTTAATCTATTGCCCATTAGCTTCAACCTTTAATAAACCAATCTGGAAAACAACTTTCTTTCCCATGCACGTTTCTTCTATTACTCCGTTTAGCTGAATAGTTGTAACAAGCAGCAGACGTACAGTTACATCACTTCTGAGCTCTAGTGTGATGCAGTGGACTCATCACAGATGTGGGAGACAGGAATTTCTAAAGCCTAAATTTTAATCTTGGTTATTTATGCTGTGTGTATTTTTGTGCCAAGTACTCAGGCTCGTTGCACCTTACAGTACTACAGACATTGCAGACCTTATTAAAAATAACAGAAAAAAAGCACCTCTGCTTAAGAGGTTGCCTGCAGGAGCTTATCATGTGAGCAATGGATACACTATTGAAATAACTCCTTTTTGCCCATCTATGCCAGAACAACAACCATTAGAATAATTAAATTCTTTTGCTGCAAAAGAGCTCCTGGTTACCTATCTCTTTGGTTGCTGGTCTTTAGTGAAGATGAGTTGCTGTCTTTTAAAACTTTTATGGTATACAAGCTGACTCTTAGGACGAATAGTTCCTTTCTCAGTTCAGAATCAAAACCTGTTACATGAAATTATACTTGCAGTTGCCATGCCAACACGCCTTCTTTGCTCACACTTCGCTTTGCACTCTGAATGGCATGCCTAATAAAAAATCAGGACTTTCCATTTTAACCATCTCAAATTTACATCTGGACTCCATCCCAGACTGTAGGTTCTTTTAGGAAATATTCCGGCTCGAGTTAAAAATAAAGTTCTTAGCCATTTTAAGGTGGCTAAGCATAATCTCCCAGCACAAGTGAACGTTAACACAAAGCAGTTTGATAGGGAACAACCATTTGCTACAGAAAACGCTACAGAAAAACTAGATCAGCAGTGCAGAACATAAAAGTTTGTTGCCATCAAGCAGAGTGCCTTTGGAGTTTTTAGAAAGAAAGAAAGAAAAAAATCTAACCTATATCTAGCACAGAATGTATCCACAAAGAGGAGCTACAGAGAGACCACAGATGCTCTGGAGTACATGGCTTTCATGCAAAAACGTTTGTGGTGTGCCTTGGATGGGAGTTTCAAAACTTCTTATCCAGCTATCTTCCTCGTGCCACCAGGACAGCCCATAGCAGTGCCTTACTGCAGAGGTGGCCTTGGCTCTGCTGATTCCCACTTTGTGCTCGGTGTGTGGAGGAGGGCTCAGCTCCACAAATGCTCTCCCTGCTGCCCTGGGCCCTCCTGCAGCTTAGGGGATGTACTTTACTTTCTGCCTCATGGAGTTTCTCCCCAAGCAAAGAAAACAAACAGCAAGTTTTGAAGACGCTGTAAACTTTGCCCTCACAGCTGGAAGTAGAGTGAGGCAGTGGCAGCCAGCAATAAGGGACAGGCGAGAAGAAAACAAAAAGTGATGGAGAGAGACAGCCACTGCACAAAGAGTTCATTCTGTGCCTGTATTAAGAAGTCTGAGGGCCTCGACTGGGAAAAAGAAACCATTAAAATATTCATTAAAAAGAATATCAACTTGGGCATTTATTATTTATTGCGAGTCTTTATAAGCCATTACTCTTCAGACGTATTCTAATAAGTCATCATGTACTCCCTGTACTGCTCCAGTCTGTTAGCAGACCAAACATCCCTCAGCAAGTGCCAGCGCTGCTCTGTGGCAGTGGGACGCTCGGTTTACAATGAGGTTTCTTTTACGTGCACAGCTGGGATTGATTTACAGTCTGAGCTTTCGTTGCTGAATCCACAAGAGTATTTAATTTAGATTATCCAAAAGAAGAAAGTTACACTAATCAAAAATAAGGGTGAATATACTCTCCATGTTGCCTGCCTAACAGTGCCAGTGTTGGAAGGAATTAAAGAAGAATGAAATATAACTGGAATATTGATCATGTGCACAAAATACTCAGCCCACCCCTCCAGCTGAGTGCCCGCTTCAGCTTCTTAGCATTGTAAAGCAAATCCCTTAGCTAGTTTTCCTCTAGGGTTTGGTTATGTTTTTATCTTCTCCAGAACTTGCACCAGTGACGCAGTACTTTATCCACAATTTGAAATATGGAGCAGATTGAGACTATACAAGTTACCAATTGTTCATTCCTACACACACTGCGTGAAAGGCCAACATAAAAGTAATGTGACCAGGAGACCTGGCATGGAGTTGTACTTTCTCATTTCATACTCCAAGCAGATGACCAATTGACAGTGTGCAAAATTCCCTTTGGGACAAGAATTTCAAGATAATCTCCCAACTAAGTGTTTCCTTTCTTCCCAGTCCTATTGCATGGCACACTGTCTACTGGAACATGACTTTCCCAAGGATCACCTTATTCATCCATAATGCATGCCCTCCTTTTAAGCACACATCACTGACATACTATAGATCACTGGGCCTACTGTCAGATATAGGCCCAAAGTTGCAACCGTGATGATTCACCAACAGCAGTGTGCAGCTGACAGACAAGTCTGTCACACTGATCAATTAGTTTAGTCATGAGATGATACAGATTCACTTAGCAATGCAGCCCAAATGCACTAAAAAGTTTTATAACCTCAAGCATGTGAAGCACAACACAAACAACTCCAGAAATCTTCACTCCTATTTTGTCAATGTTCAATTACAGAAGTATTCCTGCCAGATAATGTTCATGAATTCAGAGTCAAGATCACTCACAAAGCAGAAAAATAGCTTTGTGTCCTCTGAAGAAGAATTGGGGAACTTTCCAAAGATTTTTAATTTGGTAATATCTTCACACTTGACATGATAGCTTTTGGAGAAGCTAGATTTAACTGCTTGTCAGACTCAACAGACCTACTAGGCAGCACCAGACAACCTCAACCTTAATGACATTTGGAAGGCACTGAAATGATTAGTGAAATTAAACCACTAGTGAGCTTGAATCTAAAGTCCTGTCACAGAATTACTATGCATTTGATACTTACATCTTTCTAAATTAAGAGAATTGGAGACAAAATAGTTAACAATAGTTAATATATCTCCAATCAAATCTCCTACACCAATTCCAATTCTGTTGCTTTCCCAGAAGTACTCCTGTACTCAGGAATCCTTTTAATTACGGGAAAGGAAACAAGGCCACCTAAACACTTGATACAGCCTTAGTGAGACAAGATGAAGAAGCATTAAAGAAAAAGCTAAACCATTCTTTCATTCTTGGCTAGTCCAAAAGAGCTTTAAAGCTAACGATTCTCTTTCAAAGCTGTTCTCAATTCCCTATTTTACATCGTCATTGCTTGACATTGGAAATATTAAGGAAATTCTTATATGCTAAGTTATATTTCCATGTGTTCCATCATTTGCAATATTAGTACAGGGAATAAAGATGTGCCAAAATATACAATAATGAGAAATGCTGATCGCAACAAGTCAGTATAATCTTTTTTTAGGCATATGGTACATGGTGGACCCTGGAGACACTTTCTCTGAAGACTGTTTGCACTTCAGGAGGAAAATGAGGAGTTATACCACTGTAACTTTTTGCTCCATCTATCATGTATTCGTATTCCGTCATAACAATCAACTTGACAAAAGTTATTATTTTCCATGAAATTAGAAGTATTGTTTTCAACATCGCAAAAATGGAATTTCACTGGATTTTCTTTTAAAGCACTGAACACAAGCAAAATGTCCTAGGTACACAAACAAAATCAGTTGCCATTATAGACCAATATGGCATTAATTAGAAAGGAGTAAAATTTATTTTCATTTTCAGAAGAGAACAGTGTCCACTTTGTGGTAAGATTTGGTGAGGGGAATGGATTGTTTTATTTTATTCTTGTGGAAGGAATAGCCATAAACATGTAAATCCACAGTTTTAGAACTTTTTAATATGAATGTGTACTTTTTAAGGAGACAACTTCATATATTTTTTTCACGTTCAAAATATCTGAAGATTTAGTCTGCAATAAGGGTTATAGAAATATCAAACATATGAGAATGGAGAGAAATAAAATACATTACGTTATTGACAGGACACAACTCCTTTAAGGGACCTAAAATGTGTGTTCTGTTCCCTACATATGCATAGGTGCTGTCAGTCAGCCAGCTGAAGCATAAGCATTACCCTTGACATATGTTAATTGAGCTCTGTGTCTAAGAACCGAGGCATATGATAAGGGTATGATATACATTTCTGGTACATTGAAACCAGAGCCCAGAGTAATATAGAGCCCAGAAACTAGAGTAATATAATACTTTAATGAGTAAAATGAAAGAATGTCTATTCAGAGTGCAGTTCTGTAAGTTACTATTTATAACTTGTGCACTGTTATAAACTGACTTTGTGCCCCCCTTTCCCGTGTTTCTTAATAAGAAGTCTGACCACACAAAGATCTTCTCAAGCTCTGGTAAAGATCAGCAACAAAAGCAGAAGCCTTGCAAATACCTAAGAAATACCTAAGTTTTTGTGAACTCCTCAGAAAAAGAAAAAAAAAATCTCCTTTGGAATTCACGCAATATATTTATGGAGGTATGGAAAAGACAGGGGAAAAGAGAAGAAAAACAACATAAAATTGGGGAAAGCAGACCTTCAGGAAGAGAAGACCTTGATCACAAGTCACTGTGACCCACATTAAAAATCTTTGCCAACACTAAACTAATGTCTTTAGAATTTTGCCAGTTGAATGTATATTCAGATAAACATATAAATTATGTTCAATTTATTAGTTTATAAGCTCTCTGCTTTCCCAGACAGAGAAAAGCAATCTGAATGAACTACTGCAATAAGCCCAGAGTGATCACTGATTTAATCATTTACAATGTATGAGATATATAGTAGATATCCAACACTTGTGTGGGTCACAGGACTTACAGGCTAGAGACAGCTGTCTTTTCTGTTTGCTTTCAGCAGATTTCCTCTATTACACCTCCTGAAGCTGCCTGAAAGAATTTAATATTCTTACTTCCTTCTAGGTAAATCCCGCCTGTGTTTTTCCTCCTGGAGTTTATTGTCTTTTTCGGTATTGTGTTTAGATTGAGGTCAATGGCTCTGGGCTCCGTTTCCCCTGTAACTATCTCAGTTCACTGCCTCTCTTCCAGTCAGGAAAACCAGTGTGACGGTCAACAGCAAAGTGAAGGTCAGAGATTTCCTTGGCTGGCCTTCTGCTCCTTCCCGCAGCAGCCTGAGTCAGCAGGACTCCTCACAAATCACATCAGCCTGATCTTTTGAGGGCACTCAACGGAATAAAATTTTGTGACTGATGTCTTCTTTGTCAAAAATACCGTCATTTCGAATCTAATTCTTAACCCTAGCAGAGGGCTCTTCTTTTCAAAGTAGTTAAGTAGTTCTCTGTTAAATCCTGTGCACATCCTACCCTGGGAATTTGTCAGACTATTGAAGTAGGATTACTCTGAAATCTACAGTTTTTATATCCTATAGAGCTATGGTATCAATATAATATAAGCAGGGATAAATGGAGCCTTATGAGACCAGAAGCCACCCTCAAGCAGTTGGTAGATGGGACTTCACTGTAAAGGGTTTTATTTTTTTTTTCCCCCACAGTTCCAGGGGCTATTTTTAAAAGTTGACACCTTTTTAATTTATTCTATGCCCCAAGCAAAGTGAAAAAGATCTGCCAATCAAAATACAACATTATTAGGTAGAAAGACCTTAGCAGATTTACCTGACTGTATTAAAAAAAAATATAAAGACAAATAACAGGATAATGATAGAAGCTAACCTTCAGTCTGATGGCCTAAAAGCTCTAACCATGATAGACTGGTCAAGAATCATCTCCTATCCCTTACTATTTCTGAAATTCAGCATGTTTGTCCACGATCATTAAAAGGGAAAGTTGAAGATATATCATCAGTCACCCTATAGCTTCAAAGGACTCCTATTTATTGCACATAATCTACTCTGAAACAGATCGAGAACAACACTGGTCATTATCTGAGGACACAGGACACCTGTGTTCAGTTTCCTCTGTTTTCACACAACCACCTAAGGATCTTAAATCCACATATCCCTCTCTCTGCATGATGGTTAGAGCAGAGACTAAACCCAAAGTACTTCCATATAAGTCTACACCACTCTCATCTGAGGTGAAAGATAAGGCTTTGAACATTTGGGAAGGACCTTCTGCACAGTTCACTCTTTCATCACCAGCACTATCTATATTTCTAAATAAAAGCAGCCATAACTGCTCTCTTTTGTGCTTAACCTGATCCCACCAATCTGAATAGGCCAGCCAAACTTGGGATCCCTTAGGAGATGTCAAACCAGAGAAACCTATTTCCTGAATTTTGATTGTGCTTTCCCACCAAGACACTTGTTCCTGCCAAAATGGTATCACTGCTGAATACAGAAAGTGGTACTTAATGAATTCACGGGCAAAATTTTAAGTGTCTCTAGGCTTTCAGAAACCAAAGTGATTACAGGTGACTTAACAAATAAATTGAAATGTAGACATCTAAGTTTCACCTTAGGAACATGATTCTCTGTTTTGACCAGGACATATGAATCTGTCTATAGCTCAGGGCTGCACATATTCTGATGAATTAAGCAACATCAGTTGCCTTTCCTGTTGAAGTGCCAGAACGGTTTTGGTCTGGCCAGCTAGCGTGTGAGAGAGAGACACATTATGGCTAATTCCTCCTAGGCACAGTTCAGGAACCAGAATAGGCCAGAAACTCCTCCCAAAAGGGAGTTTGGGTTGTTGAGGATAAGAATTTAACAGCGTGGACATAGGTCCTTCCACTCCAGTTGCAAATACATTAAAAGTTAAGCCCTCTTAACATGGCAACGAGGACCAGGTACAGAAATCTCTTAATGTCTTGGCAATTACAGTTCTTCAAGACAAAAAAGCAAATATAAAAGACAGAGAGAGAAAAGATTACACAGGGAAGGCTGTTTATTTTTTCTTGTTTTAGGAGCTTTCTGTTCTTGGAGACAAAAAATCTGTTAATGACAAGACATGTCATATTCTTACATTATAGAGTTGCTCTTGTAAAATGGAAACACAGCCTCACAGCTGATAAATAGCCAGAAAGAGCATTCACCAGGCTGATTATAAATATGTGCTCAGAGAGCTCAGGGACTCTGAGGATTGGAATCATGAGATACTCTACATGGCAACACAGTTATTTAAATACCGCCTCTTCCACCGGGTTCAGCTATTATTCAAAGAGAGGAAACATATTCATTCCCAAGTGATCCAGGCAAGGGATAGTTATGAAAAGCTTTCTGCACAAATGAAGCAAATATGATATCCCACCGGGAGACCAAACAAGAGCTTCTGTCACAGTCTCAGAAACTACTGCACCTGAAGGAAGGGAGGCTAGGAGGTAGCTGGGTTCATGGCCAGCAGTGTTTATTGAAGTCTGCACTGCCGCTGCAGGGTTACTTGTGAGGGTTAAAACTTTATACAATGGCAACAGATACAGCTGACAGCATGAAAACAAGTAGATTAACATATAAACAGTTGGGGCTATAGTGATATGAAAATGGACATTCAAGGAAACTGTCGCCATTTCTACAGCTGTTTTGGAAAGCCTCTCTTTGGCAGAACATGCTAGATTGTCATTCTGAATGCCGGTGCTTCCTATGCTGGTTTCCTGAGGAAGGGTTTGTGGACAGACCTGTTTGTTTATTACACTTTTTCCCCCCTCTTAGCCATAGCTGTGGATGCCCCAGCCATGTGAAAGTAGTCATTAATTGCCTTGTTTGGCCAGGAGAAATCTATGAAGAAACCGGCTCTCATCCAGAGGATTCCTGGAATTTTCTCCTAACTTTGTGTAAGAGCTTAATAAATCAAATATAATTTTATGTAAGATTTGTCACAAGGACTTAGGTGTTTTGTGAGAACAGAGAACCACCAAAATTGTGTTTACTAATCTGAAATAAATCATACCAAATGAAATTCAGGTGAGACTGGCCGAGGTGATGGGCCTCCTCAACTGCACTGAGGCCAGAAGGATCAGATCCTATTACCTTATATGAGAACTGAAGAAAATCAGGATCACCTTCAGCATCTGACATACCCTGAAGCTGTTTTGAATGCACGTGTTTTCAGTAAACTAGCCTAAGACTGAAACACATTTCTACAGAAAATAATGGACAATCCCACCACTTATGACCTCCTGTCCTCCAAGTGTCAATCTTCCTTTTTCTGAGAGAGTGTGCAACTTGTTCTTCCACGCTTTTAAAACAAATACTGCACTACCCATACCTCCTCCTTTGGAGGATGGCACAGAGAACAAACACTTAACAGATTCTAGTCGCTTTGTTTAATACGCTGTTAGAAGAGGAACAGATGCTACAGTAAAAACTGCATTATGAAGTCAGGACAGCATAAAACATAGTAAAATACTACCACTTCACAAGCCATTTATCCACTTGGCACAGAACATGTGAATCTAAACAAAATACGACCTTACACAGACTGCAAGTCCTATTTATAGAAGTTATGTCCCTGACAATGCTATCCCTCATTTTTTTAAATCTGCATTTCCATGCTGTTTTGTAGCCTCATGCATTGAGTCGATAATTGGCCATACCCTTACAGAGTACTATAGGTAGCATAACATCTGCACACTGCTGATTGAACAGGTATGATTAAAATATGATTACGCACTGCTTTGTGTAACTACATAGCTACGGGCAAAAGCAACCCAAAATGCTCTATATAGTTTCAGCCAGCTGGAAGGACTAACCCATTCTTGTCAAATGAGGAATTAGCCATTTTGAGTCTGAGTAAATTACTACCCCTCCCCATGCTTCAGGATATCACTGGCAATGAAAACATTCCAAAAAGAAAGAACAAGAGAAACAACTTCTGCTCGTCCATCTCCTAAAGAAACCAGACCGGCAGGCGACGTGAGCCTGATGCTGCTTACCGCGGCGTGCTAGCTGCCTGCCTCATACCAGGTTCAAATTAAGATCCTGTTCTTCAGCATAGATCAAGGCCTGGGCCTTGTACATCTCATGTACTACCTTGCTTGACAGCTTACCATGACCTAGCATGACAGCTGTGGTCATCAGTAATCGCTGCCAAGAGGGAGGATCATAGGAGTGGGTGGAAAGGAAATCAGACATTCCTGGCAGCTGTCCCACAGCTCTGAAGCTTCCTTTCACCAAACATCAGACTGAAAACAGATCTCCGCTTGCTGAAGAGAAAAGTATGGGCTTCCACTTTTCAATCACTTTTCCTTCGTGCAACATACAAATGGTTTCCTTTCCCTGAAGAGAAAAGGCGAAAAGAGAAGCGGCGAAAGGAAAAACACATGTGCTCCTCTAGCAGAGCAAAAACAAAGGGCCAGAGGACACTATTCCTTACTGGTTGGTTACAGTCGTTTTTGTTAGCAACGGTACATTAGACAGGCAGGGAATGATGGCCTTTGGAAAGCCAAACAGAGAAGTGTTTACCATATAAACAGAGAATTAAAGAGTTACACAATACACAAAAGTTTTGACTTGCTTTCTGATGAGCATCCTACACAGAAAAGTACATATTACATCAGAATTTAATATCTGCTTTTATTGTTAAATTCTCACGGCAAATCCAGTAATTACTGACAATGCCACTCCTCTCAAGGGCTCATCAAGATTGTCCCTATTCTTAAAGACAATGAACCAAATTTCTCTCGTAAATAACCTAACTAAAACCAGTGGAGTTTATTCCTCCAAGCTGCACGTCTCTTGCAAATGCTAAAGAGGTTCCACTTGCTTAGCAAAGACTGCATTTTTTTAAGAGCGGATGGAGAGAAATTAAATAAGAGGAAAAACTCTCAAAAGGATTGTGTAATAATACAGTCTACAAACTCATTTATTTGAAAACAAGAAAGTAAGGTTTAGTGGCTATGTCCACCATGATAAAACTTGAAATTTTGAGAACTTCCCTGGTATCTTGGCTCGGCTACAATTTCAAAACGACATTGTGAAATCCTCCAGCTATTCACTCCAGCTGAGCCTGCTTAATTAGAATTCCTAAGCACTTAGGCATATTTCCTTAACAGTTAATGATACAAATAATCACTTCAGGAGACAGTTAATTATAAAACATAGACTTTTAAAATTATTATTATAAAACTGAAACACATTAGAGCAATAGCATCAGCTCTCCAATTGATTATTGTCAGATCAAATGGAATCAAAGCTATCCCGAAGTTTGTAAGGTTGCACACAAATGCACTCTAAAGCCCTTTCTCTAACCCACTTCACCACTACTCTTTCAAGCAGCCAAACAAACAACCAAAGACATTTCGAGCACAGTGGCCATGTTGACTTGAAGCATTATGAATTCCTACCAAAGGGCTGTGGGAAGCACAGTAAAATGATAGAAGGCTCCGTTTATTAATCTGTGATGAAAACCAGGTGTCTGATGATGGAGAGAGCAGGGGGAAAGGTAAAGATAGGCTTATCTGCTTAATGATGGATTTTTTTCTGTTTTTTTTTTTTTTTTTTAAGCAAGCAGCTGAGTGCATTGCTGCTGGCTGTGTCTTTCTGTAGGTTCCCAGTTGCCAGCATTCACAAAGCACAGGTTATGTAATGCTTATCAGGAATCGGAGTTGAAAAGCGTTTGATGAAGTCTCATGCTGTTCCTGCCGAAGTCGTAGTTCAGATAATGAAAAGTCTGCATCACCCCGATTCAGCTGCCTCCTCTCTAATGGCAGTACTTCATGCTCTGCCTCTGTCTCTTCTGGTCCCTCCTCTCCATCACAGCCACCACTGCTCATTTCTTTAGGGAGAATAGTATCTTCCCTAGAGCACTTTGTTGGATTCTGCAAGAGAAAAAGAAGAAATAAAGGAGAATGCATGTAGCTTTGCCCCTCCTGTGACTCTGAAACAGGATGTTTTCCCCTGCTTGTCACTTGAAAAGTTCCTGTGTTCTTGGCCTGTGCAAAAGAAACATCAGATTTATCATTAAAGGTATACACATCACATGGCAGAATTGATAGAATGGCTTTTCTGACCTGATTTGCAGGGCAAACTGCCTTCCAGAAATGTGCTCATTTCTCTTGGAACCATTTGAGGTACATTTCCAGAAACTGTTGTAACTTTTCACAGAAATAATTACTGGATGACTTGTTGACTGCAAATTTCATTTGCAGTCACTCTGCCACTTTGATATCATTAAAATCAATCAGGCACAGAAATGAGAGCATGTAATTAGTCAAGGTATCTACATTAGAGTCCATAAAGAGGAAAAGATGCAGGAGAGCTCTCTTTCAATCTGTACTCAATGTTTTTAGGTGTACCTGAACATATAAATATTAGTCAATATCTTTTGACATGTAAGTAAGAATGTTTTCCTTCCATGGTAAAATTCAAGTGAAAAGAATACAAGATTTTTTTTAAAAATGATTGCAATCAGATTCATAATTAGTATAAGATGCCTGCATCACATACAGGGTTAAACTCTAAACACAATTAAACTTTCCTTTATAACTCTACTTCCAGTATAGTAGTGAATACAACTAATAAGTAGCTTGCTCTTTAAAGAGGAGCAACTGAAATTTGATTTATGTCATTGTGTCCAAGCAAATATAAAAATCAGGACAAAGTATCATTGGGACCATGACATTCAGTCAAAGGATTCACATTTCTTTCAACAGACTTCAGCACAGATGTTTGGAGCAAGGATGTCTGAGAAAGACATGTTTAGTGCTAAAGTAATGATTTACAAGGTACTGGAAAAGTCTACTGATAGAAACCTTCAAAGTGCAATTAGATGGACTGACAGATAAAATATCCGTATGTAAATCTCAATGGATTTCATCATGTATGTTGAAATAAATGAGATGAAAGAGCAGTAATATACGAAGAATTTTATTATTCTTTCAGATGTAGTTTTTTTTTAAATAACTTAATCACCTTAAATAATAAAAGCTTCATAAATTAAAGTGTTTCATCTTAAATTTCAGAGATTTAATTTGTTTATGTCTCTACTAGTTTCCTTTATAGTTAAAAGCTGTAATTCCTAGAAAGAAGGGAATAGGGAAAGGTGTCAGACACCATTTACCTTGAATTCTGTCTCCAATTCTTTGTTAGGCAAAGTGCTCACAAGCACTTCTGTGCCATCATTTCATGTTCCAAAAGCCTCAAGCTGTAGTATGCAGGGAATGAAAATGTCTTTCAATAAGAAAAACATTTAGAATTAATTCTATTAAGAAAGGAAGAACAAGCTTTAATCAAGTTACTTTTCACTTAATTTACACCTTCCATTTGAGCATCTCCTCTACAAGTTTCAATTTCTTTAACAACAGCGCTAAACATATTAATATCTGCCTAAAATGCTTTGAATTTTTCAGATCAAAATGCTACAGAGATGTAGTACAGTTGGACCTATACCCACAGAAATCAAAAAAGGTTCATAGATTCAAACATGGTTCATAGACTATGTCATCCCAGCCTAGAGCTCTGAGAAAACAGAATAAAAGCTATGGCAGGTAGTAACTTGCTGCTTCATGCAAAAGCATTTTGAATGAAACATATAAGAGAAGCAGCTGGATAAGCAAAGAATATAAATTCCAATTTGTGGCTTACAGTCAATGAATATCAGAACAAACTTTTTTTTTTTTTTTTTTAACTGCTGCTAGGTTTGTATAATTAAGTTTCCTTCCTCCCTGCAGCATATTAAACTTTGAAATCTTAATGACTCATTTATTGCTGCACATGCTTTGCAAAATAATGTCGGTTGCCTATGAATCGACACAAAACAACAATCTGTTGACGATTCTGCCGGGTTTGCAAGGCACAAGAAAAGGCAGCTTATGCGTATGTTGAAAAGTACCAACAAATTCTTCAAGTCTCAAATACCAATTCTGGAGTCTGTTTTGAACAAGACTGTTGGTCAGCTGCATCAAGAGTCATAGTACAATGATAGTTAATATTTGAAAACTTTTGTGACACCACTGAATTAGCCTGGATTTTTGTAGGAGTATATATATAGCAAGCATCAAACTCTCATTCTCTGGTGAAGTTTCACCAGACTGACTGATTTTTGAAACGGAAGAAGTTTATTGAAGCATCTCTTTTTGACTGAAGCTTCTGCATGCTCAAAAAGTAGTGAAACACATACCTATTGTAAGCATTTTGACCCATTTTGCATTCGAATTCCATCACATTAATTTTTTGTAACCGCTTAATGAATTTTAACACACTATTGTGATTGTGCTTACATTAAATGAGTTTCCTCTTTCAATTTAATGTAATCTTTCCATATTTCTCAGAAACATGTGCCAAAAACGTTCCAGCAGTGCATATTGTTTCATCCCTGTTTGAATGTCACTCTATTTTAGAATGCAAGATGGTACTGATAATAGTAGAATCCATATTTGTTTGCATGCTGGCAATGTTGGCAAGATTCACCTCAACTACTTTTACTTGTTTAAAAGTTGGGTATCTCCTCTAAACCTCATTCAGGATTTTTTTTTTTAACATTAGCCAATGGAAAAAGTGAGCTATTTCCAGGGAGCAAATCATTTCATGCTAAATTTAGGTGACTTGCATAGTTCAGATGAAACACCCTCTGGACACAGGTCTTTTTTCTATTCATGTTAAATATATATATATAAAATATATAAAATGACTCACATGGATCAAAAGCCTAATTTAGACCCTTAAAGCTAGATAAAATTAATCTTACCTTTACTAATGGGCATCTGCTTCAGGTAAGAATATCTTAGATTTACACTACATACTGTCCTAGGCCATAGTGAGACATATCACATGAATCTCCACCCATTAGCAAGAAACAGTTTATGGATTCCAGATATTTCTATTAAGAACATTAACTGTTATAGTCCCTACGCTATCCTGATTCATGAAATTACGTTGTTTATAGCATCTTTATAATGAAGGAAAATATGTAGTTTCCAAAATAAACATTGAAGAAGTGCAATATTAGAGAAGTTTAAAAGATTCCAAGTAGCTAATAACAAACAGGACAAAAACAACAACTCCATATGTTGGCAGAACAATTTCTTGTGAATCATGCACCTACTGTGAACAAGTATTTGTTGGAGGGCTTTGTTGATTTTGTTTTTTGGGTTTTTTTTTTGATGTGTCACATTGCACTCATATGGTGACATCTTGGAGGATGAGCAAGGAAAGAATAAATGCTTTGGATTTTAGTAATAGCCATGTTTTAACCCTTGACTGGAGGGTCTGTTCCAAGGCTTTGCAATAGTACTCCGTGTCTGGGAGCAGTCCTATCACTGAGCCATCCAAGACAGTTACCTAAACAGAAAAATATGAGAATGAACTCAAAGTGGAAAAAAGCATCCCAGAGAACTAGCAATTCAAGATACCGATCTAAGAGTTGACAAACACATACTCTTCTCAACAAGAGACAGAATTTTACAGCTAGTATCAGTCTCACTAGTTGTCACTGCAGATGATCTAATGATCTTGTGATCAGTGCAGGAGAAGCACAAGCATGATCAGATGAAAGTCCTGAGACAGAAAGCTGACCATTGGCTGAAACGTTCCCCCTCAGCATTCAAAGCATGTTAACTCTCTGTACGTGATCTCAGAAAGGCCTCATGAAAAGGAACGGAAACAGCTCTCGGACACTGGAGACACTAGATCTCTCGGACTGCTTTTTTTTGCCCCCTCCCATGATACTATTGGCAGCTAAATGCCACAGAAGACATGGTGGGTCTCTTTTAACGTAATGACGTCATGAGCATTGTCACAGCTTGCTCTGATAAGATGGGACAATGCTGTAATAACATCACTAGGAGTCAAAGGACCTTTTCTCATGTCACCATGTCTGAAAAATAAATAACGTTATAAACAAGGGGAATTTAGGGAAGCAAAAGGCTAATGTAGACATGAGAACCATATTCATACCTAACAGAAAGAAAGATATTTTTCTCAAGACTCTTGCTGGCTCTTTCTCATCAAGTTCTCCCTCTGAGCATAACATCAACTGCCTATATAAAGTCAATGAACAAGCACAGTATTGCAGGCCAAGGGGGAGGGCGGCACAAATCTCAAGCAGAATACATTTTCAGGACATTACAAGGTGGAGGAAGAACACAGTTGCTACAGTGACTATCATGAACATTACAGAAGGAGTTCCGGTTAAGGCAAAAAAGTAATAATATAGATATAAAAAAGGCTATAAATCCCTCCAGGTATCATAAAAAAAACAATGCCCATAAGAATGGATCTATGCTGAGACATCCACCTCTGGTAATTCCAAGATATGTACACTAAAAGACACGAACTGAACCTTTAGGCATTTTGGCTCAATACTTGCTGAAATGGATTGAGGAAAAAAAAAAAAAAAAAAAGAGTCAAACTAGTTCAGTGCCATAGCTGTTAGTTTTTCCTAAATGATCTGGAAGATGTGGAAACTTACGATTTCCACAGATACTATTTAACAACAACAAAAAAAAATTAAAAAGAGGTGTTGCAACCAAAAGAATACACAAACAGAATTAAAAGGTGCTGATATTATGGGCAAAAGCATAACCAAATGAGAAGGGATTTGGAAATTTTCTTGAACCCACCTGGAAGAAGGCGTCCCCATGCATGTCCCCAATCAGGTGAAAAGCTCAAGGAACAAAAGAACAAAGGACACCTATTAGTGATTGCAGACAGGCAACTACGCAACAACTTGCAACACAGCTGCAAAGATTAGTACAGCTTTGTGTTGCATGCACATATGCATCTTGAGATAGTGCAGACTGGACATCTTCATCAAGCAACTTTGTGCAGTTCCCATATGATCCTATATGGAGCACAGACAGCTGAGCATCAGATCTACCACAGCCATATGATGAAAAGTAGGGAAGCTTCAGAGCTACATAACGCTTTGCAATAAGTTATTATTGAATTCTCTGTTAAGCGTATTTATAGCACTTCTAAGAGCTCTCAGAAACAGGATTGTAAACAGCAGTCTGGTAGTATTTGCAATGTAAACAAAAAGAATGGAGGGAATTAATTATAATTATATAAACAGAAAAGTAATGCATCTATTGAGAAAAATAATCTTGACAAAGAAGTATCAGACTGTGCAATAATACCTTCAGAAATATGAAGGACTCTTCACTGCATGAAATTCCATTAATGCCATGTGAGACCAGTGACTTTAAAGGGTCTTTCACAGAATGCAGTTTTCAGACCCCATCCTCTATTTGAGTTTTCTAACTGTTGACTGGCATGTGGTAGACCCTTAAGAATCCAAAGGCAACATGAAACAGCCATGAAAAAACTTCCTATTTTTTTCTTGCCAGAAGAGTAGATAGTAAGACACTCCAGATAGGATACACAGGACCAGCCTGAGCCTCGCTTCTTCACCCCTGCCCCAACAAAGCTGCATAACTCACATCTTGTACAGTTTCTTTAGACAAATAAAGAGCTTCCTAGCTTTGGAATTTAGTTTTTTTCTTTTTTTCCTGTTAGAATTTCAATTTTCATTGCTTTGCGTCTTGCAGGAGAGAATTCTCCAAGGTCTATTTCTGTACTGGAAGCAGAATGTCACACGGGCTTATCTTAACGCACAGGGGCGTAAGAAGTAGCAGGCAGAACTTAGTCACAAAGTGACTGCCTTCAATACATCAGCTGACTAACCGTACCTGAAAAACTGACTTATTAGGGGGTAGCAATTTATATGGTCTGTGTCTTAGCTTAACTGTCGGTACAGCAAAATAGATTGCATTATCTGCTACATCTTTAACAAGACACATTTCTACAACAGGAAAGACCCATTTCCCCACAGTCCATTCGCACTGCTCTATGCAGCAATTATTGTTAGCCTGCAGACGTCTCTAATCACTGAGCAGAAAGAAGAGAATTCTTCTAATTGCTGAGTGGTTTAGTTTCCCAAAATAGTTGACCTTCTTCCTTTTTGAAAAAAAGAAAAAAAAAAAAAGACTTTCCCGTTTTTCTTCCTCTCTTCCCACCCGCTTCTGGCTGGCAGGCCTTAGAAGAGAGCTGGGTTTGTTTTCACAGTAAATGGGAGGCCAGGGCAGTGACAAGACCGATCTCAGAGTTTCCAGCTGTAATACTTAAATTCTTTACAATCACACATATGTAGAACTCAGAACCCAAAATAGTTTATTAAGGGAAATGTGTAGAAAACTCAAAGCACCAAGAATGTTTGAGCAGTAACAGCAGAGTTCTTGATCTGAAAGCAAATATTCCAGCTAAAATACAAAGGTTATTTTGGGCCAGAACTTCTAGACCCTACAGCTGAGCCCTACCTACACATATAGGGACATCTCAGATTTTTAAAAGCATTAAAAATCCAGCATCTCAGAGCAAAATTAGACAAAGTCAAGCATTTTTAAGCCACCTGAAATTGTCCTTGTAGGGCTCAGGAAGATAACTCCAAGGTCCACTTAAAAAGAGGAAGAAAAAACAAACTCTTTCTCACAGAAAAGTTTCTTTCCTTATCTCCCACCAACAGGCACAAATGTATATACCCAATCACCCTGACAATGATGGGTTTCTGCTTTGAAGTTCAGGTATAATTTTGACATAAAGAATTCTGGTCTCCAGCATCATATTAATATTGCTGATATTAAGTATTTATATTGCTCATTTTCACCAGAGACCTTAGGGTTTTCGTCTTCTCCTTAGTACTTTTTTTCTTTTTAGGTCATTGAGAAGAATGACAAAAAGATATTTCCACAGGGTACAATACAAACTAGTTGGACAGGATTTTCAATCCTGAGCAATTAATTTTTTTCGAGTAACTTTTTAAGATCCTTGGAAAAGGTCTCATCTTATGCTGGAGAAACAAAGAACTGCTCCAAATGACAAAGGCAACATTTCAGTAGGAAATGGGGCTAATACATTAATTTTATTGCTAAAGTATTTTTGATGGTACTGTCCAAAATGTTCAGATAATGGGTATCCAGAGGCAAAAAAAAAAACAGTGTGAAACTCCCAGCCCTGGTATAAACCTCATTAACGTTGAAGCCTTTACTAAATGAGCGTTCAGGGGGGTTATTTATTTATTTATGAAAATTCTGCCCTCATTTACGCGTTTCAGACTGAGATTCACGAAGTACCACATTCCTCTGGAAGACTCTGAAGTCCTCTTTGCAGCTCTTGGCCTTGCAGCTAGGAGCTTCGCTGCCCTAGGACCCAAACCTAAAAGGTGACCTCAAGCCTGCAGCCTCCCAGGCACAGACCTGGACTCCAGGAGGAAACCTCCTATCTCCAAGTGAGGTTCTTCAGGCCTCAACAACAGCAGCTCCCAAGCAAACTGCAGCATGGCAGGCAGTGTTACAGGAAGTGAAAGATTCCCTTAAAGAGGGGCACATTTCCTTAGCTAGCCCTTTCAGTTTCTACTGGCAGAAAGCTGACACTTTGCAGTATATTTCGTTTCATCCTGTTCAGTTTTCTGACAGATGTTTTGTGGGAAAGTCTCTGGACAGCTCTAGCTGTCAGTGCATTCTCACCTTAAAAGCGATTTTTTAATTTCAAAATTAGTCACTCAGAAAAGATCACTTTTCAGAAGTATTGTAACTAGTGTCATGAGCCATATAGTTACTTTGGAAGTTACCAGGCAAACTTGGGTTTTGTCCTAGAGACCTTCTGCGCACACAGTTCATGTGTGGTCCGAAACCTACTGATGAGAATGTTCAGACGACAGAAACCATAGGTAGGTAATGCAGACTGCTGTGGCCAATCTTGTAATATGGGCGTACAGCCTTAGCATTAGCTTCTTTAGAGCCTTCATTTAATCCATATTTCAAGTCATTGGGAACTATTTCTATCCTGCCCTGACACAGATTCCTGCAAATGAGATGATAGTAGGAAGCACTCTCATTTCTTTCACATCTCAGAAACCTTATTTCAATTTGAGTTTTGGAAGAGACTTGGGAAGTCCTAATTATTCTGACTGGTTCGTTCCAGGACAAACACAGAGAAAAGAAAAACAAAGCTTTTCCCCTCTTGTTGCAAAAGAGCAAAGCTGATCCGAAGCCCACTGAAGAGGAGCAGAGGTACATGGTAAATCTGCCTTGGAGGTGCCTCAATCAAAGCGTATGGCTCACTTATTCCTGACCCATTTAAACCAGCCCCATGCAAATCCTACAAATCAGAGAAGCTTAGGAGCCGCTTCAAATAAGGCCCGTTGGAGGGGCCTCCCCTGCAGTTACACACTAGTTGTGAACTACGCAGCTCGTGAAATTACGCAGCCACGTTCACCCTGACACTATGCCCTCTCTAGGGCAAGCCACGGAGGAGACGACCAGCAAAGGGCTCTGCCGTCAGCGGCTGCCCTTCTGCAATGTGATTCTCAAGTGATCCCGCTACTTTGCACCTTGGGACATTCACAACAAAAATGATCTAGGATGAGCCTTGTGCCTCAGGCATCAAGAAGGGACATTTATATTTTCCACAGCAACCTCAAAGACTGCTCAGACCCTAGCATACCTGGGAGGCACAAAACCTAATAATTTTTGCCCACACAGCTGTGTCAGCTTCATACACAAGTAACAAGAGTCATGGCAGTTGTGCCCAGGTTGCTAAGTCAATGACTGGGAACTTCATTTTTCCCCAGTACTTGGGACAGCTGGACAGCTTGTTGCTGATAACGCTCATGACATGGCGCTGACAATTACAGAGTGCTGCAACCTAGCTGCTCCACAGAAAATGCTTCTCCTGCCTAATATTCATATCAAATAACTTCTACATGAAGTTCCTGTCTTGTAGATTTTCCAGGGAATTCAGTACATGATTTACTCTGTTGCAAATAATGTGGAATCAACCTCAAAACACTACTATCCTTCCAAATATGATTTAGCTATTTCCTTGAATGTTTGCAGTTTATAATTTTTAATTAAAATTAATTGAACTGCAGAATTCAGTGTGCTATAGATACTTTATACGGTGTTATTCCACACAGAGGATTTGAAGAGGATGGGGAAAAAAGGAAAACAATCAGCTTATTTTGCTCACACTACATCTATCCCAGTTAGCTCATATTTGAAACCGCTAAGAATTTCTAATGTAAGAGGTCTCATAGCTAGCCTTTTCCTTATCCCTCTTGTGGCCCCAGCCCTCAGCCCAAAATACAACCCCCCGCCCTGACAGAAAAGGCCTATATGAATGAATATAAATGCCTGTGGACAACTTTTTATTTGGCAGCTGTATAACATCATGGACTTATTGTCCATGAAAGAGTTGTACTTGCTTCAAACTGGAATTAAAGTGCATTAGAAAACCAAGAAAAATGTTGTTATTGCACATCGCACTGGGTCAGGCAGCTTCAGGGAGGAGAAAGAAAAAAAAAAAAAAAAAAAAGAGAGAGAGAAAAAAAAAAAAAAAAAAAAAAAAAAAAAGAGAGAGAGAAAGAGAAAATCGTGTGCTTTTTTCCTGTACCACCATTGGTATCATCAGACCAATTGCTAATTGTACTGCTGAGGTTTTCAAGACTTCTATTCAGGTAAGTACTGGCCCCCCAAAAAAGGTCTCATTCATCAAAGCACAAGTACTTTCAGGAGTAGCCTAGTAACACAGAAAAGACTTGAAAATCCTCAAAGTCCAGCCACCTATGGAGCGATCATGTGAAAAAACGTCAAAGAATCACTTTTGTAAATGCTTAAGACAACTGCTACTGAGTGGTAAATACAAAATACTGTTTAATTGCAATTTTCAAAAATTCTTCCTGCTTTCAGTCATTATATGTCTGTCCCTCTGATGGAAATGAGAATTCTTTCAGTTTTCAAGCCTGTGCTCCCCTTTCATTGCAATGAGGACCTAATTCAGAGCTCTAAACTGTGTTCTGCAATGCATAATTAATCTGGCTTCATAGAGACCTGGACAAAAGACCCCATTCAATCTTCAGCTCCTTCCCCCTGAGATATTGTTATTTCTAAAAACTCCTGCCAGCTGGGCTGGAGGGAAATCTCAGCACTGTGGGAGAATGAACAAACTACAGGCCTCTGAGGGATTTGAAGTAACTATCTGACTAAATTGTATTAGAAAGTAAGGAAGGGGAGGGGAAGGAAAGCTTATTCTAAAGTCTACAAAAGCTCATAAAAAATTCTTAGAAGATTTTCATATGGTGAAGGGGAGAAAAAATATGCAAGTTTTTGTAACAAAATGGAGAAAGAATTTTAAAACACGAGCGAGCCAGTGCACTCGGGAATGTTTGAAAGGATTACTGCTGGTATTATTTCAGCAACGCTGTTGTGTCTGCCTTAGAATGCTGAAACAGAGTTTCAATGCAAAATCTAGCCTGCCCTGCAGCCCCAAATTTTCGTAATTTCTTTCCAGCTATTCAATCCACATCTCCTGTTTGAACCTAGAATATAACCCAACCATGAACTTTGTTAAATTTCCTCCCAAGCAGGTTGCAATTAAAAGCCTCCTTGCCCAGAAGAATTTCAAAGATGCCCAGAAAGACAAATTCAGCCATACTGGAAGAGCCAAGCGCCCTGCTTTTGTTCCCCCCAGGCTCCTTCTCCAAAGCGCACGAGTAGCACTGCCCAGATCACCCGGCCACCTCTCTCACAGTTCCCAATATTCTTAGCACATATGTGCACATTCCAGAATATCGCCCTGTTTACCACCGTGCTTTTTGGAAGGCAGTGTGGAAGAAGATCATGGCTCCGCAGGGAACATGGGTGGCTTAGGGAAAGGATGCCCTGGGCTCACGGCATCCTCACCTCTGCTCCCACTCTCCTCCTTCCCCCAGCAACGTGGAAGGGCCTCGTGGAGACTTCCCGCCCTCGCAGCCAAACGCAGCCGGGCACGGGAGTTGAGTGAGGTTACGTGGGTGTAGCCAAGGGTAAAATTTGGCTCTCTAGCTTCAGAAATATTTTCAAAAAGGAAGATCTTTTAACCACCCCAGCTAAAATTTGCTGTATTTTGATAGGCTGCATGCAATGCCAGGTTTGTTGTTACAACAGCAATAAGAGGGAAAGACTAGCTTGTTTTTTGTTTGTTTGTTTTTTTAAAACATTTTGGAGAAGGCAATAAATGCAGTCAGAAAAGTCCAGGCTCTCCTTGGAAACACTTCTACTCGCATGGGAAGAAATTTAACAGATTGAACCTGTAACAAGCTGTAATAATCTGCAGAGCGTCCTCCCCTTCTCCCTGCTCTGCTCCGTCCCTCGTAGGCGCTGCAGGAGAGGGAGCTGAAATTCCGCAGGCAGGCACAGCTGCTCAGCTCCTGCTCGCGGAACTCTCCTCGCAGAGGACAGGCAAGCATCAAGGGCAAAGGGTTAAAAACACCCACGCAATATACTCGCTCCCCTACCATCAGGAGGAATGAAAACATCCCCTAAAAGTTGATCCTCTTAGGGCTTTGCATGTTTCTACAGAGGGGGGAAAAACAGCATAGTTTTTGGAGATCTGGCACACACGAAAGGTAACAGTGTGCAAGAGGAAGAATGCATCCTACATCCTGCACTGCACTATGCATCTGCATAAAGATAGTCACGAAAAACTGCAAGCGATTAGAACAGTCCTAATGGAATGTCCAATTTCTTTTCTTTCATTAACATCGTTTGCTATTTCTAAATTTATTATCACAGCATAATTTTCCATACTCTCAGTGAGTCTGGGGAAAGAAAAGGCAGAGAAAGAGAGAGAGAAAGAGAAAAAGAGAGAGAGAGAGAGGAATAATATATACTTATATATATATAAAAAGATTTTCTAACTGGTTGAGTTTAAGGGCGCCACTTCATAAAGAAACACTCGCACGTAACTTAGCAACAGCAACAACAACAAATGCACTGCTAGTTCATATTCCAGACAAAAAGGGAAATGTTTAAAACATTAACTTGTTATATAAAATGCACACAGTACTTTTTCAGTTAACAGTAGACTCCTTTTATTCCTGGGATAAAGGTGTTACTAGCCAGCAACACCGCACTTTCTTTCCCAAGCAACATAATAATGAGTAGAAGCCACTTATGGTAAGTCTTACACATAATCCAAAGCCTTTGGATGTTGTCAAATCCGTGTTGAGGCATCGCATTGAAAATCCTTACTTACAACAGTAATCTAACAGGTTTGAATACTGTGTTGCGTTTCTCAAAATGGACAAGTAAAGGTTTTACATGCATGATAAAGAAAAGCCGGGGGGAGAAAAAAAATAAAGCTGTGTCACTGCATTCAACTAAGCATGTCCTGGGCAATGCCAACACACAAGGAAAAGGAATGCCTTAATTAGCAGCTGACTTCCCTCAGCTAAAAGAAAAACTCCACTGTTGGTCAACTAATCTAACACTACGGTAAAGGCATTGGACAAGTTCTTTCTATTCACAGTGCTGATGTTCTGCCTGTTTCAGGGCTTCCTACCTACAACTGGCAGTGGAGTCTGCACGGAGTGAAGGACCCAAGGTGGCAAAATCAGGTGTAAAGCACCTCGGGGCTCTGCCTTGCACGCGGCAAACCCCAGACGGCACGACGACGACTCCAGAGAGGCCAGCCCACCGCAGGCTCCCGGGCACTGTATTCCTAACGGCGCTGCACGTGGTCCTGGCAAAGCCTGAGTGGCTCTGCTCATGCCCAGCCTCAGACGCCTTCCCGCGGGCACGGAGGGCGGCAGGTCCCGGCGGCAGGTCCGGGCGGCAGGTCCCGGCGGCAGGCCGCGCTGCCGCCTGCTCACG
>VZSV01000012.1:6475199-6518029 GCA_013398735.1 Nothocercus julius
AAAAAAAAGTTTGCAACTCAAAATGGCCAAAGATTAAGGAAAGTTTGAGCAAAAAATAAAGGCACAATTTTCCTGTCATTTACTCTGGTACCATCTTGGATTTACACTGAAAAAATAAGAAACTGGACTGCTGTAAAGAAGGTGGAAGCCACACAGGCCTAAACAGCAGGAGGTCTTTCTGCAGAGAAGCTTCCGCAGCATTAAATACAGCCACAGAAATATTCCGGAGCAGCGCGGATTAGTGTCCCCAGGCCTATCCTCTGGAGCACGCTGCTGAGCATGCACTCTGCGTAACCCCGCTTACTTTCAGTTGTGTCCTTCACAAGTTACAAACTACACTGTCCCACCTATACCATCTGGTCCTAATCTTCCTCTGGAAATGTAATCCTTAAGAAAAATTTTGAGTCTCAGAAAGGAAGTTACTCAATGTTTTCAAATGGACTTAGACTGGGCATCAAAAAACAAAAATATTGCCTAACAAAATAGGAAAATTAATACAAGGCTTCTCACTCAACTATAACATTTAATTGTATATAGAAAATAACTCAGGATATACATTACCAGTTTCAAAGTTCAAATAATAACATGCCTTTTAACCTTACTGAAGTCTGTGACACACAAGTCATGCATTTTAACTCTAAAGAAAAAATGGAATAAAAGCCTATACAAAATAAAACACAAAAATAGTGCCTCAGACGTAACATTGATCCAGAGTTTAGGCAATAGCCTCCTTAAAAACTGTCATTTTTACAAGTGCATTCTTGTCCAATATTATAGTAAGAGCAATTAGATCCAGAAGGAATATTTTGACTTGTCAGCTTTAATAAGGATGACATTACAGGGACTCTCAGGAAAGCAGAGACCCAAGTGCAGAGTCAGACGCACCACCCTGGGGTCAGGAGGTTGCATATGGTGCAGTGCCGTGCTCCGTTCGCCTGCGCACAACAACCTTGAGGAGCTTTGGAACTCCAGCCAAGGATACTCCATGCAACCCATGCTGTACCAAGAACGCACTGTTATATAAAGCTAGTTCTTCTGTTACCAAAAGCACAGCTCTTCAAAAACTTGATACGAAGCATTTTAAACAAAAGAGGAAATGGAATGCAGTAGTGAGATAACCTGCTTGATCAAACAACAAAACATCAACAGCATCCAAATTCCTTTTTATCCCAGTGTGCATTCTTCAGGTTACCTGAAGATGTCACATGTACCTAGTTTTCCGCATAGGCTATCTGCAAATCACAGTCCTAAAATCCATGATAGACCTCTGCACGCCATAAAAATACTCCATGCCCTTGCTTAGTACCAGTTGCGAAGAACACAAAAATAGTCAGGGAAAAGAGCTGGGATTAGGATGGACCATCTCCTGGCTCACACCTCATTGCACATTCCACGAAACAACGGCTTAGAGATCTGAGAGACGATGACACAGGCACACGTGTGCACTCTTCCTCCCACCCTGGTGGTATTTTTATTTCCAGCCTCCCTTCTGAGCTGCAGGAAAGACTGGCAAGCCCATGGGCATCACGCGGGATGCCCTGGATCTGGCATTATCCCACCTGACTTTCACCCTCTGACCTCAAACCTGAAGTCTGGTTAACAGGACGTCCCTAGCTGGTGGGACCTGCAGATGGGAGCACAGCACAGCCTAGCACAGGGCACTCCAGCAGAACGTATATGAGGCAACAAGGTCCTGCTGTGCTCCTGAAAAGAGGGAGGTCTGTGGTGCCACAGGGAGCTAGAGTATTTTCTCTCTTAACAAAATTCTTTTTCAATAAGTTTATTTTATATGCATCCCCAATCATTCCCATTTCTCCAACAAATTTAAGTTGAAATACTGGCATTATGAGAAATTCCACCAATACAGAAGAATTGCCATTTTCTCCTCTTATAGTATGAATTCAGAGCATGAGTCTCCTCCCACATGCATTAGGAGCAACTTCACGGAGCCACACATGTATGAACGTGAACTGGGAAAAAGAACTGACTGACTGACTACTAGTGGAAGGAAGGTGCCTGTGCTTTCTCTTCCCAGAAAATTTGAAGGGGGGGTAGGGGGGGGGGAGAGTAAAGGGCCTAAAGGGCCTTGAGGTCATAAGTCACATGAATGAATGACACTCAAAAAACAAAAACAAAAAAGCATCTAGTGTGATATTTTGAGTGCCTTGGTAGATTTAATTCTGTTTTCAAGCATCCTTAAAAAGATGCATTAGCAAATGGAGATTAGAATGTGGTTGGGATAGGAAGAAAAAGGGAAAACAAAACAAAACCAACCTCTCATCTGCTATTGAAACTTCTAATCTAAACCTTTCTATGGTTTAAAAATAGAAATCATAAGTCAATATGTGCTTTAATCAGCATGCAAGAAACAAGCCAGTAATTAAAGACTCAAAACAAAGGTTTAAACTCAAACATAGTTTTGCAACTGCAGTTAGAGCATGATTACAAAATTCCTTTCACACAATGCACATAGCATCCTTTGAGACTTAATGACATTCTGCAGCTGGGGCAGTATGAATTTGAGTTCTTCTGTTCCGAGTTATTTACTTCTGCAAGAAAACTCTCCATGGCAACTGGCCAAAGGGGCTTGTCTCCTTAGTGTGTGAAATGTGAGTCGATACAAACTTGACACCATATTTCATCCCCTTGCCTCCCTTCATGTCTGCATTCCTAACTGTAAATTAAGGGGTGGCACTGGCCCTTCTGGAGTGGCAGGAAGCAGTTTATCCAGAAGCTAAGAAGAAGTGGAAAAAAATATATATAAATATATATATAAATATATATATATAATATATATTTCAGTGCTTCAAGACAGTTCCTGAAACTACAGTGATTCCCTTCACCTGTCATGAAGACAAGCTAAAATCGCACAACAGCCCATTCTCTTTTGAGAATGTGATGCTTATCCCTTTTATTGACATTTTAGAGACCTGCGTTATCATCTGAGCAGAGATCAGTAGGAATTTTTGAATACTTGCTGATGTGTGTCCATACCTCCACCACCCTCGTTTGCAGTCTCTTTTCAGGAACTCAAGTTCTTTCTGTTTTTGAGGGCCCATGAAAACACTGAATATTTCTTCAGCACAGACTGCCAAAACTGATTATGAAAGAGGCAATTTGGAAAGCTGAGCTTCAAGTTGGGCTTTAGACAACAAGAGGCACCTGGGAAATGATGTGCAACTTGCAGAGACTTTAAATATGCTCTGGCAAAACCAAAATCCCCCTAAGGACCTCAGTCAGCCAAGGGTGAAACAGCAACCTTCGACACATGGTTACCCTTCTTGGAGCTGATCGGCACGATCCGTCTGCTAGTTTAGCTAAGGGACACCAGCTCTGTAATCACTTCCTTTCTCATCCTGGTTTTCACTCCCGTTTGCAGGTATGTGACGTAGCCACACCAAGACAACTTGTTTAAAAGATGCCTGGTTAATCTGCTCTTCAAGAGAGACTGAACGAGTTAAAACACTCACACCTACTACTAAGCACACTCTGCAAGGTGCTGTATTCAGGGTCCTAGGAAGTATGCCTAGCTGTTATGTGCTACATGCAATATTTTGAGTTCAGGATTCAGCCTGCAAACCCATTAAGTACATAGGCTAGAGAGACCCTCTCAATTTTGTTTGCTCAGAAGATTCTCCATGCTACCCCAGAAATGTCCATGACAGGACACAACATTTTTATTAGCAGTTTCTCAACCTGAGAGTCTTCAGCTTGAAATTTCAACTACAAAAATGTAGACCAAAACTCTGACTCTGGCTGTCCAATCCTGGTTCATCTGGGTTTTGTTTTTGGTCTTTGTTTTTATTTTACTTTTTTAATTAAAAATATGCAAGACCAAGGACTTTTGCTAAGTGCTCTTGTGTGGCCCAGGGGCTGCAGAGGGACCAGCGATGGCTGGGGAGGTTTCTCCCCTTGTCAGGGCGTTCCTACGGCAGTTGCAGAGTTCCTGGCCTCTGCTCCCGCGGGGAGCCGGGCTCTTGTTTGGGCTGGCTGCAGGAGAGAGGCATTTCAGGGCAGGAAAGCGGAGCTGGGCAAGCACAACACGTCTCCACCAATCCCAACCTGCAAAGCAGTCCCCAGGGATCATTCTAGCCCAAACAAGTGAGAACACATTAGTTTATATAAAAATCATGCCAGAAAAAGTATCAGGGTAACCAGCTTTAGACAAAACGTTTGCAAAGCTTAGCAACTCTGTTCTTGTTTAAATAAGTGGAAAATGAGGTCGGAATTTTTGAAGAGAAACCCAGGAAGTTGTTACAGACAGAAGAGACCAACAGCCAAACTCTGAAGCTTTTCTTCTGCCTGTGCTGAGGCCTGCTGCAGGAAAGCAGCCGTTAACATTTGTGTGACAACTGCTGGATCTACGAGATGTAGCAAGCAAACGTGAATGTGGCTAAGCCTGGTTGGAGTTTACTGGCCTGACTGGAAAATAAATAAATAAATAAATAAAGTCAAATAATGAGCGGCATATTAGAGCTCCCAAATTATTTCTGTCATTTTAGTAATTCCCTGCAAGATGCAAAAACAAGTGATGTAATATATCCAGGAGCATTTTAAGGAAGAGGCTAAAACTGTAAATTTTTCTATTATTATCAAAGACCAGCTACTCACACCCTGAGACTTCCTTAGATTTTTAGAGAAGTATTGCCAAAGTTGCACTTGCTCACTTTTGAGAAAAACAGTTAAATATCAGCTGATAAATGAAAAATGAGATTTTAAGACAGAAGAGAAAGATAAGAACTTTATAGTGCGGTTTCATTTCTCAATTCAGGCAGGTGAAGGAGGGGCTTTTATAGCACCTTGAAAGAGGGTGGGATGGGAGCAGTGGGAGGAGAAAACACTGGGAGTGAGGAGAAGTGATTTTCTCTCTGTCAGCAATGCAAAAAGCTGAGATCCTAGGAACAGCAAGAAAGGGGCATTTGGTCCAGGGCACACGTAGCTCCACCTTGTCCTGAGCTGCAGTGTAGCAAGAGCTGTCCCATGCTGTTTTGGTGCTGTCAGCTGCGTGTTCAGGACATGCTACCAGGTGCTTTTATTCTGAGGGGAGGGAAAGAACAGCAGCATTTCATGCAGCATGCTAAACCTGCTGAGCAGAGAGATGACTATCTCCTTCTAGACTCACCCCATGCAGCAAAAGGAACCAACCGTGAGCATTGGCCCCCAGCTCACCAGCAGGAGCTGGGCAGCCCAGGCTCTGTACACCCGTCCTCTTCCAGTTGCAGCAGTGCCAACTGCAGAGGCTCTAGTCCCAAACCCAACTCCAGTTACTCATCTCTGTCCTTCTGCCAGAGGTTATTGCCTCCTCGGATCCACTGGATGAGCTGCTTTGTGGATTGTCTCTAGTCTCTAGTTTCATTGAAAAGCCCAGATAATTTAAGCAATTTAAATATTGGTCTTTGCCAACCCGGCTCATTTTGACTGGAATTGGTCATTGGGAACAATGTCAAGAGAAGCACAAGTGACAGAGCAGAGCAGTTTATAGCCCTTAGCAAGAGGGTAATTGCAACATTTGGAGCAGGGCCGGCACTGTTAAATATCTTCAGCCATTTCTGTCACTGCCAGGAAAGGACTTGTGTCTCTTTGGCTACGGGGACTATTTTAACAAATGTCATCTAGCTGCCCTCCCTCCAGGACCATACATCAGCTGAAAGCTAGCGCAGCCCTATGTAACTGTTGTCAGTTCTGAAACGTTTCCAACGCAAACCCTCCTGCTTGCTTGGCGCAAAGTTGTAGTAGTTATTCCACCACTTTACAGTAGAGGAACTCTTAAGTGTCCAGCTAGGACCTGATTATGCCCCTTTGCAATACTGAAAGGATCAGAAAAGAGTAAAAAGAACCTGACTGGAGGCTGGGACAGAAGAACAAAGAGGCACCCAAATAAAGGAGTCCTGTATCAGCATCTAAAACAGCGGCTCTTGAAGGAACGGCAGAGCGAAGCAGTTCAACAAAGGACAGGCTTATAGGAATTTACGTGATCTCACACACTGCAATAATAAAAGAACATTTTGAAAGAAAGAAGAAAGACGGAATGAGGGACAAATTGTTCATCAGCTCTAAAACAGGGATTTGGCAATACTAAGTCAGCTGTTTCATATCATTTCAAAATAGATGGTTTTGGTTTACTTTCCTCTTTTTAAAGTCTTTTTTTTTTTTTTTTCCCCCTCTCCCAAGAACCCTTACCCAAGTTCACATAGGAGGTCAAAACAGCTAACAAAGGTGAAAAAAACACAGAAGTGAGTTGAGGTTCAAAGGCAGTTGCTGTATTAGAACATGGTTTTGGCTTTTCACTAAAGAGATCTGCTTTCACACAAAGGTCTAGATCCTAAGATGGCACAGTTTGGCACTACTACATTCATGTCAGGAGAGCCACTCTGGCTCGCAGTATCTGAAGATCTGGTCCAACTGCCCTTAGGCTCAGGCTCTGTAGTGGAAACTATGCACAGAGTGCTGAGATGAATTGGATAAGCTCTTTTTAAATATCAACGTTTTAAGAAAACTGATCAGCAGTCAGCTCTTTCAAAACAGTTTTTGTGTTTCAGAGAGCTCTTTTTTTATATGCAGCTATCAAAAAGAGCTGGCACTTGGTAGCCTGGCGGCATGAGCTTACTGAAAAGCAAAACCCTGCAGTTAAAGAGTGGAGAAAGTAATTTCTGGAGAAAGCAATAGGTACCAAAAATGTATTCTCAAATTTACTTAACACATTGGTCCTTTCTTTGCCCTTTGCCTTTCAAAGGGCATTAAAAATACTGAGAGGTAACTGGCCGAGCAGCCCAGCTCAACATACTTAATACATGTGGCAGTTGTCCCAATGATTTGAGGTGTATACACAGATTAACTTTAGTCCTGTTTAAATTCACAGCAGTGATTTTAACAAATCATCTACCATCCTTCTTGTTCTGCTTTCTAACCTCCAGTTTCTCTCCTATTCACTACTTCAGTCCTTCCCTTGAATTTCTACTCCTAATAGTCCATATTTCATATTTACTATAGGTGCAGAGCAAAGCTGCTCTCTCCAGCATGCGAAGCAATCATCCTTTTCTCAGTGAAATAGTCTGGTTCAGTGCAGAACAGTGAAGACAAAGATATTTAAAGTGAACTTTTACAGCTCTACATCTGATTCCTTGTATTTCTGATAACAGCAAACAGATATCTCTAAGTGAGGCCACAGGGCAGGATTCTCAAGGCCATTCTCACCCTAATGGCATCTCCAAGGAGGCTCACGGAACAAGAACTGGCCTTTTAGAAGGTATTTTTTCATGGACACATCTTTAATGCTGCCCAAGCTCAGGCATGAGGCACTACAATTTTGCATCCAGACTATCATCTTTCTATCATGGGTTACACCCATCTAAACAAAAGGGAATGGACATTTTAGGATGAGCTACCCCCTTTCAAGCCCTTTGCACAAAACAGCTGACAAGTGCAAGTAACTTTTACTCATGATGAGTAAGGACCATCATCATCATCATACTTCATTTTTAAGTTAAGAAACAAACAAAAAAGAATGAACAAGGTGCATCTCAGGTGTGAAATTCCTCACCTTGCTGCTATTCTCTTAGGGAACAGAAAGTATATATTTTTTTAAGTAATTTTCACTGTTTTTGATATTATTAGCTGGCATTTGTACCACCGAGACCATATTATCATCCATGGACATCTCAGCAACTTATCACCTCTGACAAGCAGTCAAACCAGAGCAGAGTTTGGCAACAAACCACCAAAGAACTTTCCGATGAGAGACACAGAAGAGGAAAATCAATGGGACTCGCAGACTAACCTTGAGAAAGGCACTGGAGTTTAGGCATTCCCCTACTCCTGCTGTCCTTTGCTGAACTTTTCTCAAACTCAACTGGCAAAATTTACCCCAAGAATGACACTGCTATTGGCAGGGCATCTCAAGAAAGATCATGTTGATGAGGAATCTCAAGAGTCAACAGAAGTGTCCTTCTACAAAGCGAGAGATTCATTTCTTGTCCTTTTCACTCTAATCTAACACTGGACTCAGCCATAGTAGGATTTCAGAGAATTTCAATTCAAGTTCCCACATGAGACACAGGAGTGCCTATAGAGCCAAAAGAGTTTGGTCCAAACCACTAAGCTTTCTTCTTATTAATACATACTTGACCACATACCACTGGGCAACCCTTGTATTCAGCACTACTTGTATCAGCTTACTGAAAAGACCACAGCCTTGTAAACTGCGAAGTTACATTTCATGCAGAATTGGGAAGCAAAAGAACTTCTGCTGATATTATGCTGACTAGAATTGTTTTTCTCCCAAGAAAAAGGAAGCTTCCTTTTAATAGTAACACTGCTGAGTATTTGCAACAGTGTTCATCGAGCCCTTGTTTTCCTTCGTATTTTATTCTTATCTTTCATCACAGTCACATTAATAGTTGAGCAAGCATCCTTCTGGCTCTGAAGGAGTAGGTTAAAATACTATCTCCTAGTTTAAAAAAAAAAATCTGTTCATTCAGAACAATTACACATTACAGTTTTCTAGTAGTTCGTACCCAAGAATGTCAAAGTACTTCCTAGAAGGGCATGTGCAGCTTTCTTCTGAGCAGACACCCCATCTCAGACATGAGGGAAAGTGTACTGTCATTTTCAAAATGGGAAGCCTAGAGTTCAATCTGCTATTAGGCACCTGAGCTTGTGACTCTCTTTTCAAGGGACAAAAACTTCCATTATCCATTTCTACAAATTGATATTCAACATCTGAATGTCAATGTTTCGTTTTAGATATTAAGTTTTAGTTTGAAAATATTGACTCATGCTTTCCAGACTAACTCAAAATCCACCCACTAAACTAAAAGTGGTTATTTAGTTTATCATAAACAAAAATTATTTTCCCAAGTATTTGTTCATGGTTACAGACACACATGTAATGGTTTCCATAAGTAAGGGAAGACAGAGACTCCGCACAATCAAATGCTTGATGGGAAGGGTAAAAAGGTTCCCTAAAAGAGAGAAGAGTCCACATGCACACACAGGTATACATGCACATACACTTTTCTTTGGAGAGGCACCAAGGAGAACTAAAGTCTAATTTAAATATCTCTTACAACAGGAAATTTTCAAGTGATTCATTAAAATTCCACCTCAGGTTCTGGCGTAGCAACAGCACTGCTATATTCCCAATCACACAAATGATAAATACTTAATTTATAAACCTCATCTTTTATCTTACTATTTCAAGCACAGATTGTTCCAGCTTAGCTGCTTCCTGAACTTCAGGGCTTGGAAGACAGAGGTTAACAGCCTGAGCAAGTGCGAGGCACTTCGGTTGCTCCGTAAACATTTTGTCCCCGGTGTTAGCGGAGCTGCGTTTGAATACGCCACCCTGGTAAGCAGAGTGCAACGTTCCCGTGCGTAACGCTCATCTAGGAGCACTGGTGTCTTTTTCAGTCGAAACTCTTAAATGATTTGCAGTGCGAAGCAGTACAAGGGATTGTAGTAAAGCACAAGGAAAGAAGAATTTCAGCATAACAAAAGCAGGATGTGTGAAAAATATAAACAGCTTGGTTCAGTAAGCATCCATGTGTTTGAGGCCTGTTTGTCACAAGATCTGCCCGAACTTCCCCCTGGAGCGTAACTCAAGAAGCAGGCATGGACGAAAGCATGTCAGGACTAGGTGGGGAGGCCAACACAGGAATAGCTGCTGTAGTAACTGCGTGGCGCGTTCACCAACATCTTGGGTTACCAAGATAAATTCAGCTACAAGACTCACCCTTGCGCATTCTTAACCCCTTCTCCGTAGGATGCCTTGACACGGGTCAGCGCGCGGTGGAGGGGGAGGAAATGCGAGGAAAGCTTCAGAAAGGGCGATTTCTCCAGGCTGACAGTGTTATATATACACTGGCACTCAGACTTATTATGTTCAGAAATTTAGAAAGGCTTGTTTAAGAGACAATGGCCATTACTGTGGTTATACAGTCTTTTGCCATTAAACCATACTGATGTGATTAAGAAAGTTAGTTTCCTGTGTATCGAAGCATAAGACTTCCTCCTCCTAATCTCTCCAAATGCAAAGTTAAAAGAAAAGCAGAGTTATAGGGCTTTCAGGTCCTTTTTGAAAGTTTAACAAATGACATTGTTTGAAGAAAACTTTCTTCTCCATTTTCCAGATGCTAGACTGTGTGCAGTGCTAACAGATAGGTAGCTAGGATGTTTTTGTCATACTTCTGAATCACACGATTATTAAGCTATTATTTCCAGCTTTTCATCTCTAGTTTTGCACTAATTGTAACTTCAACCCACCTTCATTTCAATACCTTATCGGTGCAAACGATACTGAGGAAAGAACGCATCTCACTAAACTTAACATAAGACCTTTTAAAACATTTTTGACTGTGTGGATTTTACTGTTCGAAGAAATTACTTTTTGCATTTATTGTGCAAGAAGCAGAAGCAGCATAACGTTCTAAAGTAGTCTTGGATATTTTTGCCTATTGAAAAGATCAGCAAGAAATAGAGGAAATATTGAGGAAAAAAAATAAACGCCTATTGTTGGGGTATTTGGGCTCAAACTTTTAAGCAGTCAAAGTCTGACTAGGGCTGCACCACAATGCAATAGATGTTTGCTCTGCCATGACTCTGCCAGGATTTTGTTTTTTGATCACTTGGTCTGCAACTTGGGGATCCATAAATAGTCCCTCCCTGACAAGGAGCTGCAGGAATAAAACCATGAATTTGGGGGGGCAAGTGAGGAACACACATTAAAAGGGGATATGTAAGTATCAAGATAGTTAAACTCACGGTAAACATGGAGACTTGTGGTCCACTGAGTAGGATACAGATTTAGGAGTCAGGTTTATGCTGGATAACTCGCAAGATTAGAGAGCATCAAAAGCTCCTTCTGTCTGAACTTCTTGGCAAAAGGGTGGGTGTTCAGGTATCTTCCTCTTTCCACACAGTTTTTCTAAGGCTGCAAAGAGAAAAGCTGTGGTACCAGACTGAAAGCGGCACCAGGCACGCTAGCCGAGGAGGCCGGCTCAATGCGAGCAGCCGTTCTCGCTCAGATCCAGGCACTCGGGTCGGATCCCACTCTGAACTCTTCACCTCCTTTCCAGCACGCTTCCCCTCTAAATATAAACTGCACTGCTGACATGACTGCAGCTGGCATTAATCTTTTCAGATGTTTTCCATGTTGTCCTTGGTTCTGTTTACTATGTTAAAGCAGGGGAAGATCTGATTTAAGCAGCAAAGAAATACCAAAAAGAAAAAAAAAAAAAAAAAAAAAAAAAAAAAAAAAAAAAGTTAGAAGGGAGGGAAGAAAAAAAAAAAAAAAGACCAAAACAGTTAGAAAATATGGAATCAATGGGTGGTAGTAAGAGGGCAGGAGAAGAAATTCATAGAAAGCAAATGATGTGAAGAGCCTCAAATATGCTGAGTTGGTAAAGCTAATTTGCAACATTAAGTATGCTGCAAGTATCAGAACTACTTTTATCTATAATTCTAATGGAAACAAAACTGTAGATGTGAATGAACATCTTTGTACCAGAGATCTTTGAACTCCATTAAAAATTAGCCCACTGTTCAGGGCTGAAGTCCCCTCTCCAGCATTTGAGCTGTTAAGAAAGAGCCTACAAGAGAAAAATTGCAGGCAGCAAGATCACAGGCTGTGTCATTCAGTGGGGGGCTATGAATTTCAGCTAAAATCCATATACACAGTTGGCATTACAAAAATGCCAGGGCCCTGTTCTCCCACCAAACTCCTGACTCGCACTGACTGCAGCAATATTAGCTAGCTGTTTTTAACAAAAAGAACAAGGACGCAGACTGGAGGCGAAGTTTGAGAGACCATGTGCTCTCAGCCACATCCACTGCCTGTTGCAGTTCCTGCCGAGTCGGCATGGTCAAGCTGGAGGGCAGATGCATGAGGCACAAGCAGGTTCTTGTTAGGCGACTGCAGCCTGAGCAGATATATGCTTTACACATAGTTAAGCAGCACACTGTTGCCTGCCGTGATTTTCTCCGTGACTGCCAGCAAATGAGCTTTTTGATAAATGTTTTACCGAATTTTGTTACATGGAGCCCTTCTCTTAATTGCACACAGCTCGATTCAGCTAAACATTTGCATCAACATATTTGACCAGTATACAGTGCAAAATGTTTGGGCAGGAGCTAGCCTACCATATCATGTATCTATATTCAGCTGTAACCAGCAAATGCTTTTGTACATTTGTTGCATACTCAGAAGGAACTGTAAATGGGTAGCTTTATCACTGAAATAGTTTCCTTCTCTTCCACTGGGTGGACATTCTGCACACTGCACAATGACAGCTCTAACCTTTCTGGACGGCACACATCTCCGTGAAAAAATTTGTAGTTTCATGTTTGTTGTATGTGTAAGCAACACCTGTACGTTATTAGAACAATAAAGCACAGGATAGGCTATTCATTATCAGATAATTCTAACAAAACAAGGATATCTAGTTGTTAGCCATTGGTAAACAGGAAGAATGTCCATTACTCCGTAAAAGGCTTTCTCATCTCACTCCCTGATTTTACTCCTATCCCAAGCTGCCTCCTGCCCATCTCTAGGAGCTTGGGGATAACCTGTTCTGTTCATGCATTTAGGCATTAGCAATATTATGTATGTTACATGTAAAATAAATTGGATGATTTTGTATCTGAATAAATCTCTATTCTCCTTCAGTACATAAACTGATTTCCTTCAGTAGTCAAAGTGAAATTTGTACCCTCTGTACAAAAAAACAGTGGCACAAAGGGCTGTGCAAAAAAACAGTTGCTCAAAGAGTTTTTCTTCCTGGAAAGCACATTGGACGTTGAAAGGACATTGATTCCCCTGTGTATTAGGACCAATTACACAAGTCACAAATGCCAGATTTGGAATCACAGCTCCTGTGTTCCTATGATATATCCCTTGCTAGGAAGGGGTGAAATAGTAGGACAGTTAATCGTACGGCATTAGTCTCTGAACTAGACAGCTAATGTTACACCAGTAATCTCAGTTAAGTATTTTACAAGGCCAGACAGAAACCTCAACTTCCCAGTGCTTCTCTCTGCACAAAACTACTCCTTTAGGCCAACAAAACATGTAAAAAAAAATCCTGTCTGCACCCCAACCCCCTCATTTCACCTTGCATTTTAGTGCAAAGCCACCACTTCCCCTGGAAATTCAAGCCAAGAGACCAGGTGATAGCTGGAAGTTACTAAGGGCTCCCACCGCAGCAGGGGGAGAGCCTTAGACAGAGCCTGGAGCAGCACCAGCTGCAGTAGAGTGGGCTCTGCTCGTCTGCGCGCCTTCCTCTGGGCCGCTGCAAACGTAGGGAGCTCCAGGAAACGTCGCCTGCTTTCTCTTCAAAGCCGTGTTATCTAAAATAGCACCAGCAAGAATTCCTAATCTGCCTGCACTCACACAGAGGCAAAGGTATCTGAGCGCAGTGAATCGGGACTACGTACTCGCGCGCTAGCTTACCAGTGTGCTTTTTTGTGCTTATCAAGGCAGCGGAGGAGGAGAAAGGTGCAAGATTACAAAGAAAAACAGAAGACAATAACCTGAAGACCTCCTCCTATATAAAGTGCATTGTACGGCTGGAGAACGTTAGCTAGAACTCTCGATAAAGATCACTGGCAGCAAAAGTTTGATTATCACTGTTCGGAGCTGGAATCATTCCTGCAGTTAGGGCGGATTTCCGTGGACTGAAAAGCACGGCAATAAATACTCCAAGTCTGCCATAAGGGGGTAGAAGGGCTCTGCGTAATTAAATTTCTTGCCAATCCACAGAGACAACAGCCATCCACCACTGCAGCCCAAACACAAAGTCTGGCAGAAGGGGACTAGACAGTCACACTGATCGGCTGCCCCTCTGTTTTGAATGGCACATGCTTCTAAACAAACACACACAAAGTACATTTGGGTTTTTAGACTATGCCAAGAAGAAAAAGGAGACTTTTTTTTTTTTTTTTTAAACGTGTCAGCTAAATCTAACTACGTAAAACTTCAGTCAAATTCTTACTGACAAAAATTACCAAAAATACCTTCCAAAATTGCAACAAACACCCTACCTGATTGCTCATATACCTATATTAAACTGCAAATTGACAATGATTTTGCGATAGCATTAACATAGGCGAACTGATAAAAGTGTAAAACTAGATCATTCCAGAAGACAGACAGGAAAAGGCACAGCTTTATGGCATTGCCTTTTCATTTGCCATGAAAACCACACAGAATTTGCCTGAGTTCAGGTTTCATTGCAAATGTGAAACTTAGCTCAAGGGAAAATTTGCTAATGTTTGCATAACTATTGAATCAACTGGGGCCCCAAGAAAAGCTTTGTGATCTAAAGAGCCCTTAGAAATGTGCAGTTTCACATCAAAACCAGGTGATATGGAGGGGGGGTGGGAAAGAGTTTCATTTTGAATTGTGAAGATAATTTGAATGAAACTTCAGAGAGAAATACAATAGTAATAATGTGGATTGCATGAACATAAGTGAATGCTAAAGCCAGTACACTGTGTAAAATAACAACAAAAAATCCATCTTAAGTGTCCTTACATAGAGTCCAGTGACGGTAGAGACCGCACTTCCATTCTATGAACTCAATCTCCCCGGTAAACAACCTTCCTCTCACTCAGATCCACCTTGGCATGCACAACGAGTCACACACACACACACCCCTGCTTCAAGCGGTCCGTTAAGAGCAAAGATGAGCAGAGCTTTGCCCATCGTGCACAGTCTGAATTCAGAGCATCTCATCCTGCCTTGTGCACAATGGAGCTGCCCTTTTAGGTTCCTACAGCCTCCTGGAGATGTCCAGTACCATCTATTTTCACTCAATATTTTTTAGTGCAACTTGCGATGTTCTGCTTCTATCTTTGTGTGCCATTTGGGATTTCACTTCACAGCAGTTTAATTCAGCTTGCTTGGGATTTTCAGAGACGGAGGCACTAACTGGCAGTCGGACTAGGGTATGTAATAAATGACAGTCTTGCAGCTGCCTCAAACTTGCACTTGGCTGCCTCAGGAAAAGCTGACCAGGAGGGTTATTTGCCAGGAGCATTCGCCATGTCCCTCTTAAGTGATGGCTTTAAGGCTGCTGTGAAATGTCTTCCCAGGCCCTGCACAACCTGTCGCTTCCCCTTCAGTGAAGGGACTAATGAGAGCATTAAAATATAGTGTTTGTTATGTCAAAATGGGATTTTACACTGAGATAAGCAACAGAAATGAAGTATAGTTTATTTATTTTTTTTTTTTTTTTTATCTCAGCATGTGTAATTACAGGCCGACATAAACTGTCATCACGCTGCTGAGGAGGAGGGAAAGGAATAGGAGGGGATTTTTTTGGCAGGGGGAGGAGAGGAGTGATTTTCTGTTTTGTTCTGTTTTTACAGTGGGCTGGTTATCTCAAGATCAATATTCTGATGTGAGAAAAAAAAAATCCCTCCTTTTATAGCAAAAAACATAGCTTCTACCCTCCACCATAGGAAAGTAATGGTGGAAACATTAACAGTTATTATCCTTTGAGAGTAATTTATTCCTGCAATATAACAACCTCTGCCAGCAAGTTTAAATTCAAAAGTGAGCAACACTAGAACACCCCAGCAAGAAGGGTCACACAACAAGTTATATGGCTATGAACTTTTATCTCTCTCAGCTTTGTTCCCCAAGCCAAAAACATGCTAAAATATAAAAGGTAGAGTACCCGAAACTAAAACACCATTTGGTACAGATCATAAAACACACAAGCAATGCTTTTAGTGACATTGCAGTGAGGTCTAAGTGAAGGAGGGACAAGAACACCAGTTTCCAAAAGCATCTTAGAAAATCGCTGTAGGCTGCACCCGCTCAAACCGAGTCCCCACACAGCACTTGGCTCTGCCAAGAGTTAAACTCCAGAACCAGTGCAGCTGCACTTTTACAGTGCTTCAGCAGGTCTCATATGATCAGCTCTATCATCTCCACCAGCATGTGCTTTTTTTCATCACTGTCTTTCACATGTTGCAGACATGCACTTCACACTCAGAAGTATAAACCTCTTCCAGAACACCACAGACCTTTGCATCACTTGGGCCTTATGGTTTTAAATGACTCCTAAATTCCATTTAAAATCTGAGTCAGAGTCATCACTTGTCCTGGTTCATTTTACTATTGTATTTCCCCAACGACAGCTGGTAGATGTACTCTGAACCGCTTGTCCCTTGGCACCTAACTGGCATTTTTCTTTCTTTTTACTAGGAATTGGTCTGATTATGCCCTGCTCCTTTTCCTGTGCACAATATAAGGGGAATCCTCCTGTCACCTGAACCGATAGGAAAGTTGCAGTTATCCACAGACTGAAGGTCCTGATCCTGAAATTAAACAGGAAGCTCAGACTTACCAGTTCCAAAGCTGTTTAATTTCACGCCCTGAATTAGAGGCTTTTTTTCTGTTGTGACAAGAGTAAACAGCTGCCGTTGGCAGCTATCTCATTAGGAGATGCACTGTTGAAAGGTATTTTTCTATACTTTTTTCAATAAATCTACTTTTTTTTCCTTAAGCTTCTAAACATCTCAAAATCCCAGCTTCATTTTCTTTTTCTACAGGCATTTACAGCATGTCAGAGAGACCATCAAAACTAAATAACTCTTCCCAAGGATGATGAACATTTGGAAATGCTGTCCAAAGTTTCTCAAGCCTAGTTAAAGGGCAGAGCGTGACTGAGCAGGCCCCTTGAGGGTTGTAAAATTAAGACAAATATAAGTAGTGTCCAGAAGGAGCCAAAGCCCTGATGCAGAAAGTTCACCAAGTTTTAATGACCTGGTTCACTCAATAGATCTTGAAGATTCAAAAATCATGCAGCAAGTGCACATTTCAGCAGACAGATGGATGTCTGCTCACGAGGACTACCCGACAGCATCAGATGAAAGCAAGACGGCAGAACCTGCAGGTAATCGCTCGCTGCCCAGACCCCTCAGATTGCTTTAGTTAAAGACTTCCTAGAGGAGACTGGCTCTTATTTTTTCCTGTTTTAATTGCAGCACACGGCAGTGGCGCATCAGCTGTAAGGCAAGCATAAATTTCAGCATCAATACAGTAAATTCACACCTTCCCAAGGAAGTAATTGTGACAAGTTAATCACAAGCAGTGTTGGCCAACACCAGCATCACATATGTTTTATGACTTAAACCATCATAAGAAACAAAGCAAGGGGCCATTTTGCATTATTGTAATTTCAGCTGATAGACTCCAGAAGTACAGGACGTATGATATGTCAAAAAAGAAATTAAGAGGCAAACTTAAAATGTGCATTTGATATGACCTTCATCATATGTGCTCTTACTCTCTCTGTGATCTACAGGCCATCAGCCAAGATGTCTGTGACATTTCTGGCAGCAGGTAGGTAACAAAAAAAAAAAAAAAAATCAATATTCATACTCTTTCTTAAGAAATTTCTTCCAAATACCCTTGAAACATTCTACCTATCCTGTCTGCCTCAGATAAGTCACCTCAGCCTTGGCTGCTGGCTTTTACCATCTCAAGCATCCAGAACCAGCACCTCTTCTCCCACCATGCTGAGCAGATATGGCCCTGGCTTCCCCTGAGAGAGTGTCCTCTCTTCATTCTCTCGTTCATTCCCTTTCCACAGAGCCAAATACTTCTACTTGTAAAGCAGAATGAAGTGTCAAGAGAGACTGATGGAGCTGACCTACCACATCTCTGCATATGTTTAATAAAGTAATTATCTTCAAAGCTTTCCATTTTCTCAAAATAGAAGAGTGCAGATGGCAAGAGATCATTAATGAGAAAGAGCACAACACAAAGGTGTAAAGATTTGGTAAGACAGTTATTGCTAAGAAAGCAGATAGTGTTAGCTGATGCCAAGAGAGGAAAAAATTGCTGGACTCGAACTTGCGGGGCTTATTATTATTTATATGAACTTTCAGTGAGTAATTGTTTTCTGTTATTATCACGAACAGCCCACTGGCAACATTTCAAAGTTGATGGTAAGGGTTTCAAAACCCATTTGAATAAGGTAATGCAGATTTAAATTTAGCCTTTTGTTGTTTTGATACAATCTTTTTTGTTCCAACTGCCTCTGCATGCAAGATCAGCATCATTCAGGTCTGCATCTGTGGCCCTACTCATTTATTTTGCTTTGAAAACAAAAATTCCATTTTTGGGGAATGAACAGCCAAAACGTTGGAGACTTGATCTTGTAAAGACACACACAGGCAACACTATTGAAATAAAAATTTTCAGTACTGCATTGATCGCTCCCCTGAGTTAAATGCAGAGGGACAGACTGTGACCTCCCATTCAAGAACTGAATGGAAGGAAAAGCAGAAGCACCGTCTTCCCCAAGCAAGCCCTCCCAACACTGCCCCAGTAGGACAAGGGCCCATATTGTGGAAAGCCTCATAACCTGTTCCAGCTGTAATCCCTTTTTTTTGGTCGAGATTCCCAGTGAACAGCACAAGAACCAGAATGCGCGCTTAGTACCCGCAGGAGGCGGGATCGTTGCCAGTCACCTGTCATTAAGGGAGCCCCATCAGCATCCTGGTGATGGGCAGTCCAAGTAAGTCCACGAGCATCATTATTACCCTGATCTTTTATAGCCTTTAAGCACCAAAAACATTTAGAAGTATTCTGTGTTTTGTTTTCAACGTTCATAATCCTCAAGTTATGTGTAAAGAACAAACGGTATTTCTGCAAGACTACAGCATTTTATATGTTTTCCAGAGATACTTAGGGGAAATTTAATCCTTGAGCTTCCTTTCTATTGGTCTCCAATGGCCATAGCTCTGTTTTTACTATCCCAAAAGCTCTCCTGCTCATAACTTCCCACTGCGATGTTCTCAGCCTAAAGGCACTAGAGAAGAGCAAATACGATGCAGGACTTGCTTTTATTTACTGTTAAAATTGCACCACATGGCAGTGGCACATCAGCTGAAGATAGCAGAAATACAGTAAATTCACACCTTCCCAAGGAAGTAATTATGAATGAAAGGAGGGGAAAGGGAGGCAAAGATTTGCCAAAATGGCTTTAAAACTGTAAGGTTAGCAACACACACATCAGCATGACACTGTCTTTGCAGCCTGAAAGTGTTTGAGTGCTGCTGCTGTAACACTTCATGGTCTTTCTGACGTGGGGTAGGAAAGGAAGGCATCTGCATGAAGACAGCTATGCAGTTTCTTCCTCTTCAGTTTGGCTTTGGGCAACGTTTGAAAATGAAAGAATCACAACTATAAATTCGGATGTCACAACAAAATGCTCATTTGTAAACAGCAGCCTGACAGATCTGACAGGCCTCTGTGATAACTATGGTAAAGTGAGAAACAAAATCCACATGCAAATTATTTGTAGAACTGGCTGTATGAAAGTTGTTTTGAGTGTGTGTGTGTGTGTGTGTGTGTGTGTGTGTGTGTGTGCATACAGGTGTGTACATCATTTTATACATATACAATCACTAATATACAATTTTGTCAACCTGATTCTCAAGCCACAGGAATCCAGTTGTAACACACCTTAGACAAACCACCAACTCTCCAGAGAAAAGTAACAAATTTAGAGTGGAATTCTTGCTCAGACTTTTCATTATGTGTCCAAATATTTGGAAATAATTAATTATTTCCACCACTTTTTTCCCCCCACTCTCCTTTCTATAAGCTGAAAAGCCTAGATGGAAAATTACATTGAATTATCTTTATATATAATTTCTCTCTCTCTCTCCCCCTCTCTCTCCCCCTCTCTCTCTCCCTCTCCCTCTCCCTTCTTCCCTCTCCCTCTCCCCCTCTCTCCCCCTCCCTCCCTCTCCCTCTCCCCACGCTCTGAATCTGCAGCCTGTGAACTGGACAGCCTCAGGATTCCTGCACCTTGCAGGTCGCTGAGGTGCAAGTTCTCACACTGAGGTGCTGAAACCGCGCCGCCCTACAGCACACTGAGAACAGCCCTAGCTGCCGTGCAGCCTGTGTCCTGCACCACAGCAGGACAGCATCTATTCACAACTGTCACTATTTTTGAAATGCATCTGTAGAGCATGTCACTGAGTCATCTGCAAAAAGCTTGAAAAGCAACAGATAAATCCCTCAACATGGGCGGAGGGGGGCAGTGCTAGGTGCTACAATCTTGTGCATTTATTCTGAAAAAAAGGCTTTTCAGGAACTTACGTTGGTCTGTTTCTTGGCTTCAGATATTGCCTTTTTTCTTCTGTTTGTCCTGTGGTGATTACAATAGTTTTCCAGGCTACAAATGGGCAGTTTTGGATTTTTTTTTTTTTCCCCCCAGATATTTATCAATTACTCCTGAATATTGGCATCTACAGACAAGTAAATGATAACTATAATAAAAATGATAACATAGCCATGCTTTATAAATGAGGTTTTAGATACGAGTCTGATTCCTCTCTTTGCCAGAAAAACCACATACAGAAAAAACAAGATGTACCAACTCTAATCTGCAGTTTAGTAATAGCCTTTTAAAACCACATTGTGCGTAAGCTATTTGCAGTAAGGCCAGGTACATCTCAAAATCTACTGATCTTAAAAGTGATTTGCATCACATATACCTGCTAAACAGTAAGACTGAATGTAGCTTAAAAAGAGTTACAGAACTATTTTTCCCTTTTCCAGTTTAATGCTAGACATACACATTGGCAGTACACTACTGCACCGTTATCACTGGAAGTCTGTTCCCAGTTTATTTACTCATATCCCAGTTGGGTATACAAACTTATAGTTTCTGATGTATCTGCCAAAGGCTCAGAATGATGCAGAGATCTATAAAGCAGAAAACGTCTGCTGTGCATTTAAAATCTGCCTCAACTGTGTTTATTAGTGGTAGATTCTATCCCCTTTGTGCATTTCATATTGAAACACACAATGCCCACATAGGTCTAATCACACAGTCCATCAAGTAAGCAAAATTCAGAGGAAGGCAATAAAGGCTGATATTGGAGAATGACAATAGCAGAAGAACCACAGGGAGCTTCCCCCTCAATTTCAGGGCCTCTTGGCAGTGATATTAAGATTGAATATGAAAATAAACTGGATCACAACCCTTTGAAGAGCTGAGTTTCAAATCTTTAGGCAAGCTCAAAAGTCATAAGCAGTTCCACTCATGTCAGGAGTATCTTAAAACCTCTACGATAAAGCCCCACTCCGTTTGAACAGAGGTGTCATTCTCATCCACAGAGATTTTATCCATATGCCTTAGGAGCTTAAAAAAAAAAAAAAAAGAAAAAAATCTCACAAGCAGAGAAAGAATAGAAAGTAGAGGAAGGTGTTAGGGGAGAAACTGCAGAACTGAGATGAGTAGGAAGTAGAAAAGGTTGTGCACTACAGCATCAGCAGACACAGAGTAGGCCAACCTATGGTCTCCCAAAAGTTCAGCGAGGATCTCTGTGTAGGAGCTCTAACGTGTGATTTGCTGACACAGAGGCTGTGTTTGCACCTAACCCCCAGTTTTAGGAAAAAGACAGGCACCACTAACACGCGATGCCAGGCTCAGCTGTGGTGAAGCCCACTCTGCAGAAGCTTAGGACCTTGCCATCTCCCACCTCTCACCTGCACCTCCTCCTGTAATGATGGCACGTGTCTTCCTCTTTAGTCACATAAAGAATATGCTGCTCATTGGGTCAGGCAGGCAGGTCATCTCTGAATCAGAGACCCTTGCTGCACACTCAGCAGCTAAACCTTAGTATCTACTGTAGAAAAAATACAACAAGAAGGCTCAATCCTTATGCTGGTTTAAGCTTCACAGCTGCCTATGCTAGCATAGTGTCTAGTCCCTACAACTGTCCTTTATAAGAAAATCATTAACAGCTTTGGCGGGGTGGAAGATGCAATGATGGTTTGTGACTTTTTGCAAGGACCATTTCTCATCACCAATGTTGCACACTCTGTGCTTTTGGTCAGTGCAAATTGGGAGGCAGCATATAGTTTCAGACTGTATTAGGCACACAGCCTGTTTTACAGAAGGTTCTACACAACTAGGCCTCAATCACGCAAGTTTCCTGCTACAAAAAAAAAAAGAAAAAATAATAAAAAAAACACTCAATTTGCAACAGAGAGGAGTATCCAAACTCCAACTCGGTGGTCAGGAGACCATTTGATTCAAGAAGAGCCACATCTTGGTTTTCTGCAGTTATCACCACAAGAATAGACTAATCTCAAAGTCAGCGTAGTAACTTTTTCTTTGAGATCTAGTGATAGCAGCTTTCTCATGTAACATTTTCAGACTCTTGCACCAGGCATATCAGGCATCTTTGCCATTTCAACATCATCAGCACAAACAACTTCCTATGTAGCGCCTGTTCTGCCAGCTCTAAAAAGATGGATTTATTTGTTCATCCAAACTCATTAAACTAGCTAAATTTTGGCATTGACCCAGAAAATACCCTGTGTTTGTTTAATACTGTAGCTTGTCCAGCACTGAGGGTGCCACATGATAAATGAGCATTAGGTTCACACAAACCTGCCCCGAATTCACTGTGGTTTCTATTGCAAGACCAGGGGGATGCATAGTGACATGCGGCTTGCAGCCAGCTCTTCACCGTGGGTGTACACACTGACTGTACCAACTTATTGACCTACACGGTGTTTGTGCATCCTCTAAACATAAGAGCCTCAGATGTAAGGAAAGGAAGAAAAGATAAATTGTGTCTGAAAAAGAGCAAAATCTCTCATTTTTCCCTATAACAGGGGAGAGTCCATGAAAGAGCCAGACTCCATATACTCCAGCAAAATTCCTCTCGCAGCACGTGCAAATGCCAGCTTTCAATATCAGCATTCTTTTCAGCACTTGAACTCTCTATAGCTTGGAGTGCCATAGGGAATTGTTCAGATGGAATTATGCCATCCCACTGTTTGGTGTGGCAAACCTATTTCCACCCTAGATATAAATCATTGCACAAATAAGCGATAGACATTTGCTGCAGGAGCTATAGCTAGGCAGCTTTGTTCCACATAGATGGAAAAAGTGGGCAATATGGCAGAATCTCAAGAGATCTAGCCTGAATTATGACAAGTTCAGACCCTTAAAGTCCACTCAATGCATCCTTTGGGATTCTCCGGTCTTTTTATTTCCATCCTAGGTAATTGCCATAAAAATGATCTTAGCAAAGGTAAAATGTATACAGAATGGAAGCACAACGACATTCTTGAAAATCGAACAAGTTTGACCCAAATCAATAATCAAATGTCTGTGGCAATTCCTGAGACTATTCAGCGCTTCCTACCCCAATTTAAACAGGGTCACGATTGGCTAGGGATACTACGAGCTTTATAAAATGGTAACAAGATAATGGCAACGTAAATAAATATTTGTGAATACAAATTCTCTCTAAGCTTACCTCCTAAAGGCAAATGACACTTTCAAAAGCACCTAGAAAGTATCAAGTTCATTTTGGACCCATTGAATCCAGAAAGAAAACATTCTATTAACTCATTTCTTCCTTATTTGCCTGCATGCAACATCAGTGCTCATATCAACTGCAAGCATGGTGTCAATGAGCACGGCTTCTGCATCTAGCAGGTGACTCAGCTCTCCCAAGGCGGATCTGTTGTAACTCGTGTAGAGTACCCCTGTCTTGACCCAGATGTCTTTGGAGCAGTATTGGTTCTGGAGTTCAGCTGTGCTGTAACACTATTCTATAATCAATTGCCCCAACCTTTTGAAGAATAATAGAAAAACTAACCTGCCAAAGATTTTGAAAGGTCGTCCAGGCCATTCCCCTGCCCCAAGGTAGGACGTCATTCCTGTCTGATGCTTATCTAACCGCTACTGCAATTTTCATCACTGGAGGTAGGTCCTTTACAACTTCCCCAAGCAATTTATACCACTGCTTAACTCACTGCTTTACCATCTATCTCTACCAGTTTAAAAAAAAAAAAAAAAAAAAATCCTGAGTCTTTCTGATGCTAGTTTATGCCTGCTAACTTCCTGTCCTAAATATCAGGGACATAGTTATCAGATGGATCCCTTCCTCTTTGCAGCTGCTTGGTATAAACTTTAGAACTATAATTTCCTCTCTCATTCTTATCATATGTAGGTTAAGAAAGCTCATTTCAGTCCAGGCAGATTTGTTTGTTTTTGGTTTTTTTCTTTTTCTCCTTGGCCTAAATCTCTCTTTTAGTTCTTCTCCACAGCTAATTTATACCCACATTCAAAACTGGATTTCAGATGAAGGTGAGAACAGAAGCCTCATTTTATGCAGCTCAGAAAGCTGTGTCTTTTTACACCCCTCTACAGCATCTCTTTTTTCTTTTTGCAGTCACATGGCATTGCTGATTGCTGTTCAGCTCCTGGGCCATTACAAGGACAGATTATTTTCTGCTGAACAGCTACCTTTATTAGTATTACCTTTATAAGCTAATGTCTTCAACCAACATAGCTAGATTCTGGAAAGGTTTATACTTTCCTCTTTATACTTAAAATCCACTTATATATAAAAATCACTTAAAGTGATTTTTTCATGATTCTGGCCTCACACTAAGATAGTAGCTTCATATTTTACTTCAGTTTCAAAAAGTAAATCCAAAATCCACAAAACACATGCTCCTTATCCTTAGGTTAATATACGTTGGACCTGTGCAAAGTAAAATTTTACCACATATGCTTCAGAATATCTTATTATTCATTCTGCATAACTTATTACTCTTTGCCTGGTATACTCATGCGTATATGGGACCCAATCCAGAACAGTGTCTTAGCACACACTTAACATGAATATGCACTCTTCACACAGTTATATTTACTAACTCAAGGCCAAAAAGAAGATGAGAGAAGTCATTTCTTGTTCATATGGCTGTCTCCCTGTCACTGAATTACATGGTAGAAATTCAAGTGTGCCCTTTTACCTAACAGGAACAACAGAAATACTCTCACTTCTGCTATTTTGGATATGACAGCAACTATTTTTAAAATCAAGTTTCCATTCATAATTAGGCTTCCAGCTTGTGAGTTCAATGCTCTCTACTTGATCAGTTTAATGATCTCTCATATAAGCTATTATTACTCTTATTGTCATGGGTGAAAGGCTAAGACTCATTAAGTAGCTTACATTCCTAGAGTCTGTTGCCTTTGGGCAAGAGCGCTCCTGATTATCAACACCGGCAACAAGAGACAGTACTGTAAAAGTAGTGTACGTGTGCAGTGCAACAGCCTCCCTAGCCATTTCAGGACAAGAGAAATGCTGCGACCTCGCTAATAGCAGCCTATGCCAATTTAAATCTCCAGCAGAGGAATTTAAATGAATGTTGATAACTGGCCAAATAGACTCTACTTTCAGTAATGGGATGAATTCTTACTATTATTGTCAGTTCTGTCTATAATAAAGATAGAAGATCATTTTCATAACATATGGAAAATCATTATAGCCATAGTCCAGAAGTAATTGCCAGTGGGCAGTGCGCTGTCAACTCCTTTCAGTTTGTTGCTTCATCACTTCACATCACCCGTGACCTGGAGAAATAATTTCTCCTTTTGCAGCATAGCAGCAGTTTAGTTTCCATGCTCATTAATGTCTGGTGCCTCTCACAATTATGGTTCTCGGCAAATCCAAAAGACATAAAACATCTTAACGTCTGTGAAATTCTATGTCCGCCATGACCATGTGGTACTGAATTCTTAATTCATGTTAGATTTGCTAAATGAAATAATAAAATACATTTGGCTTCAGAAGCAAATTTCCGAAGATGAGATACTCGACTTGCTGTGGAAAAAAAAATACAGAAGAAAAAAAAATCCTCCTGTACTTACAGAAAATGACTTAGACAATGTACTTAAAAAGAATCTAACAGACAACATACAGTTTCAAACTTTCACAAAGCTAATAGTACTCATGTCCTCCATGAATTGGAGCCAGCTGCCAAGTTTATACCTCCGGTAAAAGACAAAGTTAGGGAACATCTGAATCTGCTGGCTCAACTCAAAGCCAAGGCTATTAGGTCTTTCACCCTTAGAGCTTTTAAGATTTTACCAGCTGCTAGTTATACACTGAAAGAAATGAGGCTTAGACACCACCATCACATACCCGGCCATTCCTCTCCTGCCTGTACCCTCCCGACTCAATTTTAAATTGGCCAATTTCACACTTAGGAGCTGAAAAGGGGTCTCAAAGACCAAGTTTTGTAAAAATTGATGACCAAGAGGTTTTAATTAGCAGTCTTCACTTAAGGAAAAAGCCAGGAGTGGCAGGTCCATTTGCGAGCATCCAGCTGGCCAGACTGCGCCTGTGCAGGTCCGGACCGCTCACACAGATGTCCCTCGCTCAGTTCACTTATCAAGGGGTATCTAGGGAGGAGGGAAGAGTGAATGCTGCTCAGCATTCACAAAATCCATAGGAAACCTTGGGTCTGTTGGTCATGATGCAAACCTGTAAGCAGGTTGTCATTTAAAAAGACACAAGCAGAATGACATTTTAAGTGCTGTGGTTTGAATGGCTCTCTAATTCTTAACAAGTCAATACCTTTTTTCTTTATTTAAAAAAAAAAAGGGGGGGGGAAATCTTTTTAATGATCAAGACTAGTAGATTTTTTTTTGCATTTATTGTTTTTGAAAGACTTCCTCTAGTTCTAAAAAGAAATAATTCAAGGAAGTCTTACAAAAGAGATTTGGTTAGGTAAACCCAGCAGTCCTCACTGTCTTCAGAACCTATGAATGTACTTCCCCACACAGTTAAAAACAAATAAAAGTTGGACTGTGTCTATAGAATTCAAAGGACAATCAGAAAAAAACAGTAATTCTCAACTAGCACTGGGAGCAGATGCAAGTTTACATGCTGAGAGGATGAAAATACAGGTCTCCAACTTTCTGAAATTCTCCTCTCACTTGCTTTTACTTGAAACAAGTCCTCATGTAGGTGTAGTTCCACTTTCACCTACTAACTTATTGCTTGCTTATACCCTGATGCCTTGTGCAGTTATGTAGTGGCTGCGTACCACTACATGCTCATATCATCTGTTATTTCAAAGGAGGAATAAATATTCCTTTCCAGTAGGACCTCTGAAATCCACTCAAAATCTGTAGTTACGTTTGTATCGAGAAGCACTGGATCCGAATCAGAGCGCCTCGAATTCCTGATAATGAGGCCATGATCCCATACATCCGTGCACTGTTAGAATAGACTTTGAGAATGAGCGTGGATGTTATTCACAGGAAGGAAAACAAAACAAACAAGCAAGCCCACAAACATGAGACAGATGCACCTTTTCTGCAGTATACCTACTGCGGTAACAAATAAGGACTACTTTAAACACAGAGTTATAGAAGCCATTAAAACTGAAGGTCTAGAAAGAGCTTCTCCTTGGCAGTAATGTCCTATAGCTCTAGATGCAAGGCCACACGCCTCCAATATTTTTTTCCCCCAAATCCTGTCCTGTTGAATAGTCTCACTCCTTTATAACAGGAAAAAGGCCTAACTAGAGAGCAAGATATTTTTAGCGTTCCTGAAGGCGTTTCTTCCAAATGCCATTCATTACGGAGCTGCGTGCAATCATCTCTCCGGAGGCTCATTTCAGCATCTGGGACAAAGAGGGCAGCGCCAGGCCCTCCCAGCCCAGAGGAGCACTTCCCTCCGCGCTCCAGCATAGCGCGTTCGACTGGAAACGGCTCGTCTCTCAGCCAATGGACACGGCAACATAATTTACTATTTCCTTTTTTTAAAATCCAATACAAAATAAATCTGATCTGCTGGGGGAAGTGTTTTGAAAGTCTAGCCTGAAAGCATATCATCTGTTTCCTGGAGCTTCTTTTCAAAGATTCAGCAGCTAATTTTACACCGCCGCACCCAGGGAGTCTTTAGAAAGGCAGGTGGGAGGAAAGGAATTCAATGGCTTACAGAGCATGAACAAAAATATTCTAGAAATTGAGTCAACGGTTATTTTCCTTACCTTTGTTGCAGAGTACCTACAACGACGCACCCCAAAAAAAAGATAAGGTTTCTGGGTAGAAAATATCATTAAAATCATTCTTTCTTGTGTGCGTGTCTACCAATAATGTGCCACATCTTCTCTGCCACCCTATGAATTTCTTGCAAGGGGGCAGTTTTTCTGTCTGTTTGCTCTTCCACAGGCCCCTCGATAGCTGGGTGAACAGTTCACTGGATAATGTAAGGCAGCTTTTTGATTTGCACTGCCTAATTGGGTCTTTCTCTGCAGAGGCAAAAGGAGAATTGTGGCTTCCTTCTACCTTCTCTGGTCATCTGGCTCTGGTCCGAATGGACCCACCCTTGATTCTGTATCAAGTTAAAAATTAGAAGTGCTATTTCCTAGTGCTGTTTTAGTGACACTTCTCTTAAACTGCTTTAATGGGACCAGAAGCAAAGTGGTGCATACTGCTCATAACCCAGCAGCCAGGCACAGACACAGTCACGCGTGGGCTACAGGCAGTGTCTCATCTGCCACCCAAATCCACACACCTCCAAGGCAAAGCATTTAACCACAAGCAATGCCCAAAGATGCTACTGTCCACCTAGCATAACAAAAACGCCGTGGAAACTTTAAGAACTGAAATGGTTGAATCTCATCTATTCTAACCTGGAAAACCAGCACCTTGGTGATTATTTCATGCTGCTACTAAGTAAACACTTAATAAAGACTTATTTTGTAGAGAATGACACACACAGCCTAGGAGCAGCCAGCAGAATGTGCTCTTCGAGCATCACTGTCACAATCAAAACCCTACTTCTGCACTGCAAGATACTGGTAGGACTACACTATCAACGCGCTGTGAAGCCATATATTTTGCTTTGAGTCATTAAGATGGGGGAAAGACTGTGCTCTATAGAAAACCAAATAGAGAACTTGACTTTTGAGTGAAAATTTGTTTTCCGTGTTTCTCTTCTGGCTTAGTAACTCAAAAGTTTGCCTTGCAAAAATGCGCATTTAAATCATCTTGGACTGTGTTGCAGAATTAGATTTTCCCCATATGATGGATAAAATGCATCCCACCCATTTTCTCAGACAAGACTTAGTCCAAAGACCACATGATACAGAATTTTATCATGCAAATCCAAAGGAAATCTGTCTTCTGCTGAAGCTGGCAGGAGCAGCATTAAATTCCTACCAGCTGTCTTTATACATAAGTTACATATACCAGCATGAAGTAAAAAGAATTTGTTTCTTCAAAGGGTGTCAATACTGCATATTCAGATAGTCCCATTACCATTACTTACCATTAACAGTAATTTCTTAAAATTGACACCTGTAAGGACAGACATGTCCCTCCAAAATTAACAGCAACAGAAACTCTGCAGGCAACCCAGGAGGAGGTCTGCAGCAAAATCCACTCCCCTCCTCTTTGGATCCTGCCTTAGGGTTATAGAAGACCAAAGACTTGGGAGCTGTAAGGGAATAAAAGGGGTAGACTCATTTTTCCTTGCCCTTGGCCTCCTAGAGTTATAAGGATGTGAGATGATGTCAACTCAGCATTCCCATATGCAACTTCTCCAGTCTGACTTTAATTCTCAGCAAAATGCATACAAGCAAGTGTCCAGAGTTATACAATAGATTTCTCATATCAGTAACAAAAACTGCTGTGATAAGGGCACGCAAACAGTGACAGATCCATTATAGCTCCCTTTCATTTAGTATGACTCAGCTATCCATGTCTGACATCCACAAAAGAGAAGTATAAATGCTGTCAACATTTGGACAAAGAGGAAATAAACAAAAATTTAACTGACCCTTCAAGCATCAACAGTGGTCGATGGGGTATTACAGTGATAGAGATCACACAGCAGAACCAAATTCTTGCCAAAGGGAAAGGAAACATGAATAAGGTCTTTCAGATGACATCAAGTGTTTCACATGCTTCAGAAAGAACATAAATGAGTCGATCCTACCTGTACATTAAAATCCAGTGGCCTAACGGCATAAAAAAAAAAAAAAAAAAATCAAACTTGAAGATTCTTCACATTAGCAGAAAAGAACAGCTCATTATTTATTTATTATGTTTGGACAACAAGGGACAGAGCCTTTCTTCACATAGGAAGGTGTATAGAAGGTCACAGGACTAAAACTACAGATCTAGGCTTGATTCTGATTTACAGAGTACTCAGCACATATATAGGCCTGCAAGGGGAGCAGGGCAGCAAAGATATGAGCAAGCACCAAAAATCTAGAACAAGCTATAAACAAAGTAATATTCAGAGATTAATTATGGAGTGTGGAAAGAAACAATTCAAGGACTCTACTGGCTGGGTAATCTAGAGAGTGATTTTCTTTCCTTCCTGGGAGAGGTAGGATACAGAATTCAGAGAGGTACGAACACAAGCAGGTTTGTATTTTGCCATTAACACCTGAAGACCTCCAGCAAATTGAGTGTTAAAAGGAAACTAGGTGTTAGTAACTGCTTGCAGTGCAGCAAATCTGATCATTGCTCACAGCACACACCTGAAGTCAGGCCCAGGCTGAGTGGGCCCAGAGGAGAGGGTGGGGTGTAATTTGTCTTATGCTCAGTCAGGGCAAGACTGGGAAATACACTAGCAATTACACACAGAGGAAAATTTTGACGTGTTGAGTTTTGAATGAGGACAATGGACCAAGGGGATCTGGCCCGGCCACTTCCTACGTGCACATTCTCATATAGCCCTTATCAGCTGTTTCCATTTGCAGGTAGGTATGAGCAGCACAAATACCCTGAGGTGTGAACACAGCACAGATAAATTGGAAAAGAGGCAGTGATGCCCATCAATCAGGAAAGAGATAAAAAGGACAGAAAGGGGCAGGGTTTTTGTTTTTGTTTTCCTCCGTGCATCCATCTACATTTGGTAAAGGCTTTACACTCTAATTTCAGGGTCTTTCTTCTCCAGGGCTCTTTTGCTCCACCTCTCCTTTATTCCATTCCCAGCATCACCTTACCTCCACTTAACAGGCAAACAATTCCTATCCTTGTTGTTTTCTTGTTCTGCATTTCTATAACACATTCATCTTCCCAATTCTTGATAAAGCCCTGATTTATTGGAACAGCAGCTGTTCTTTACTGCATGTATTAAGCACAAAATACCAAGGGCTCCATTTCTAAACACAAGGTTCAAAGAATCTACTTTTACCTTTAATCTTCAAGTTTTCTGCATCAGAGTCCGTGCTATGAATTAAGCTGAATTTCTCTCCTCTCTTCAGTCTTTCAAAATTCCTTTCAAATACCCCTATACAAACAAGGTAGTAATAAAATGAGCTCTCTCTATAAATGTACATTAAGCATGAGTGCCCTATAGTGACTGCGAACAGACTTTAAGTAGAAGCTGTGTTTTAGTTCCCATTTAACAGAAGTTTACTCAACTCCAGAACAGCTTTTAGGTTTTAGACTAAAGACATTTTCCAACTCAAAGTTCAAATTCAAATAGACCTTCTTAGTCTGTCTGACACACAGCTATAGCCCAAGAGAACGCAACAAAGTGTTTTCAACAGAAAAGCTTTCTTGCAGAGGAACAAAAAGTATGCAGAGACTCAGAAATGCATTTTTCTTTTGTCTTCTTTCTCTTGGTTCCTATAAACTGCAGTTCAGCACCCTCTTTGCAGATAAATTTTATTTGTTTCCTTATCTATATGATCAAGTTTCACAAATCTATGTTGTAACTCACATAATTCCATTAATTTTTTTTTTAATTGTTACAGAAGAGATTTTAATCACTGTTCAACATGCAGCTCTTAGGACATTCAGCCCACCTGAAGGGAGACACCTTAGAGGCCTGAAGCAGTGTTGTATTTTTTTTTTGCCAGTAAGATTACAGGTAACAGGGAGGTATTTTTCCTAGCAGTTTTGCAAAAAGAGTAAGGACCTCCACTAGACATACCTTGTCTTTTAATAATTTCCATCATCAGATCAGGAGCTGTGAATTAAGTTTTTGTATTTGAATTGCAATCATAAAGAAACCTCACTCTTTTCAATTTGAGCAGGAGCAGCTTTCTGCCTGTTCAAGGATTAATAGTCCACAGCATCCGCATAAAAGAGAAAATAAACCAGTGAACTCTCACTTGCTAACAGGGCCCGACCTCAAAGTCGACAAGAGTCTTAAATCGGAGCAGGTCCGCAAGGAAACATGAACCAGACCCCCGAGAACACAGCGCCACTCAGGGAAAGATCGTGCCCTGCCTAAATCCCACCTCTTGCTGTGGCTAGCCTCCTGCGCTTCAGGAAAAGTCCAGAGAACCTCCAAAGCACAAGTCAAATTACAACTTATCACGGGGAAGTTATTCTTTCTTGACCCCGCGGATGACAAGTGAAATCCCCAACGCATGGCATTACTAACCGAGCATCCATTCCTCTTCCCTTGCCCTTTAATAAGCAGCAGCAGGAGATGTCTTTGCATCTGAAGCAACAGGCAGCCGAGGTGCGGCCAGCCCGCTCGGGAACAGATGTTTCCTAGTGGAAAGCTATGCGTGCGGGCCGGGCCTCAAAAGGAGCCAAGCGATTGTTCTGTGCCTTGCCATGATAAATTGTAACACTTATCATCATTAGTAATGCTACAGACCCAGACACTTAATTGTGCAAACTTGAGTTAAAGCTGCTTTTGTTCTGGGATCCTTGAGCCTGAACTCCGTCATTACAAAATTCCTCCTGAGACGCTGAAGAGTATTTCTCAGCTGGAACACCCCATCTCCCCCCAGCCATCACCACCACCTTTGTCTGATAAGTAATGGTAACGTATGACTGCTGCTTCTAAAAATGTTTGTCAAACAAAGCCTGTCCAAGTTCTAAGTGAATTTTTAACCACAGTTAAATATGATTTTAACTGCTATTCTGTTTCAGAGATCCTGTGGGCAAAAGAAAATAGTGCACAGAGAAGAACTTTTTAATTGAGAATTGTTTAGTAAATGACCTATTCTAAAACAAGTTTACTTCTAGACACTCAAATTCATTCTGTATTCAAAGAGCAGATGCAAAATTTTGGAATAGCACATTATAAATAAAAGATGAATCCCTATGTGAAGTACAAAATTGAAGTCAGCATTGACCGCAGATCTGAAATCACTTCTCAATAACACAACAGCTGCAGATTGTGGTTATCATCATGTCCTCTGGAGTATTTTTGCAGATGCTCCGTTGCATCAAGCTGGAAAATTTGATTTTTTTGTTAATTGTACTTTCAGTTTTAGAAATATATTATGGAGACTGTGTAATTTCTTATTGTAGTTTTACAATAGCAAACTAGCAGTTCAAAAACAGGCTTTTTTTTTTTTTTTTTTTTTTTTTTTGAATGTCAAACACTAAGAATTACTTGGAAAAAAATATAACAACCCAGACAAACAGCAATCTCCAGCATTCTTAAGGCTCCTTTATACAACTTAATTAGTACAACAGACACTTAAAATGGTCCAAAAGCTGACAATGTCTCAAGCATTTCCCTAAGAGAGACAGCTGTGCAAGCTGAGCTGTCTCAGGCCACATCAGCTGCCTGACATGACAGTACAGGCAGGAGACAAAATAAAGGATGACTACAGGGACTGTCCTTAACCCATGGAGAGCCTAACCTGCAGAAGGGTTGGGATAACCTGGTTGCTCCTGTGACTGAATCAGGCAGAAAACAGGCAGGGAGGTAGAGGAAGAAAAACCAGCAGCCCCACCGAGCCCTGCTGCTACGCGCCCAAGACGACAAGCCAAATGTCTTCCCTCTGGATGGGTTAGTAGTGACACTGCATGCTCTGCAGTCACAACAACAAGCTTTAGCTTGTCACCTCCGTCCCTCCTGTCCAAGCAAACCCGCTTTGAAAGGCTCGTTGTACCCGCTGGTTTTGTGCAGGTGGGGTCAGGGCGGGAGAGGCACTGCGCTCAGCACACTGCAGAGCTCTGAGAGCGCTGAAAGCAGCAGCAATGCAGGCAGGCAATTTTTAAATAATGTGGCTGTTTGACTTCCAGGTATTCAAATTAAGGTTCTCTGCCAATGAACTAAGTAACAGCCAGAAAGCCAAAAGGAGGCCAAGCCACCCAGTCTTCACTCTCCCACTGCACTTTCCCAGCTGGACTTTTTTCCTCTCCCACCCAAAGAAGCTGAAATACTGATGCCTCGTTGCTCTTTGGAGACGTGCAGGTAGTCCAGATATTCCTGAGTAGCTGCAGTCAGGCAGATTGTGCAGAAACCCACGGACCTGTTCTGCCATAAATTGCTAAAAAACACATAAGACCTTCAAGGCAAGAAGCAACTACATTTTTTCCCTGTATTTAGGCACACACTCATTAGGAGAAAGAAAAATTTGAAGAAGCAGGCAGCATGCCTTATTCTTCTTTGCTATGCACAAAGCTGGTCGTAACGAAGAATTTATCTTTCAAGAAAGAAAAACAAAGATTCCAAGCAAAAGGTTAAAATTTATAAACTTTCTAGCAAGATTTGAAAAAAAGTCAATTCATAACCACAAAAATTATCAGAGTACTAAATGAATGTAGTGTACATTAAAAATGCAGTAAAATATTTTCTGATAAAGACAAAAGTCTTAACTAAAAATACATTTTGAAGTATGGAGAGGAACACATTTTCCCCTGACAGAAAACAAATGGTTAAGGTATGTGTGACCCTACCACAGTTTCGATAAAACTGCACATCTTAACAAGATGTATTTGAATGAAAAATTTTTCACTACTAGTTCCAACAATTTGTATCACAGTAACATCTAGGAGCTCCAGAAGATCTGTGAAGAACACTGCAACAATCTGCACTCTCAAGCTCTCAAGTTTCCACACAAGTTTTGCATGTTTTGTTTTTACCAGAAATCCTCCAATAACCTACATCTTATTATTCGACCACTTCAGGAAATAAGACATAACATCATTACTAACTAATGCTGTTTTGCAAGAAAGTTTTTCTAATAACGTCCACCCTTTCTCACAAAGGCAAAACTTTTAATAAATGCTGCTAGCTTCATTTTTTTTTTCCATTTCTGCCAAAATTTCCCCTGAATTACCAAAACAAGGTCCAAGTCATCACAGAACATGTTCATTTGTAGACAGCTATTTTCAGTAAGTGATGCTTCAAAAATGCATGCATTTATTTTAAAATATTAAGACAAAATAAGTTAAAATAAGATAAATTTTAAGTCCAGGAAAACAAAGAAAGTTTGATTTTACGAGTTAGGTTATAAAAATGGGTTTTGCAATTTTCCAACTTATTTTGATCATGTGCTGGTGTTTTGCAGATCTAAAAGAGAAGTTCTATGAGGAAGCCGTGCGTCACGCCTCATATGCCAAAATCAGCCCTAAAGAACAAAGAACAAATACATTTGGGGGAGCCATTTCCCTAGCATCTGTATCTCAGTCCCAAAATAAGCAACCTACAATAAATGGTAGCCTACATCTCCTCCACCCCAGTCACTTCTGGGGGCAGTGATCTATCTGTTATCTTGAATGGATTTTGACAAAAGTGAGTCTGCGGCACATCGGAAACATGTTGAAGTGGCGGGCTGTGCTTCTGTTGCCCTTTCCACTTTTTTTTTTTCCCCCCTGAAATGAGGGGTCTGAACAGGCTGAACATTTTGTTTTTTGCAGCAAACTACTTCAAAATTATTCTCAATTGCAGCAGGAATTAATTATCTGCAGGTTCACCTCTATTTGATCAGAGACTTTGGCTCACTCATTTGTACTCACGCTATTTAAAACACCAGGAAAGAAACCCATCTAGCAAGCAACTGGGACCCCAAAGGGCAAAGGGAGACCCAAACACCGTATACAAAAAACTCTTGCTTGTCTTTGGCATCTAAACTAATCTGTTCCTGGATTTGTTCTGCCTTTCCCCCCCGCCCCATTCCGGGTTGCTATAAGCCTTCATGAAGCCAGAGAGCTCTTGGAACCAGCAGTTGGGCTACTTCGACCACCACCAACCAGCCTGGTGGATGTCAGCAGCACCGGCCTCCAGGGCTGCAGCCAGTGCCAGCCAGTGCATCTGAAAAGCACTGGGGACCACTTTCCTCCTCCTTAATTTTAATATCCTTTAGGGGTGCTGGCAACAAAGCTAAGTGGTCACTGCAGAAAAAGAAGTCCATCCAGTGCAAGCTTTTACAGCAGATGTATCCAAGCCATGCAGTTTAAACAGATTCTATCTTGCATTTTCCTTTACTCTTTATTAAAATGTGGGGGCTATCCAGATTTTCTGCAGACAGGCAGGAAGTAATTTCACTGTGATCCTTTCACACTTCTCTCAATTTGAAACCATCGCTGTGGTTCCAGTGAAATCATACCAGTGTGAGACCTAGCAGAGGTACCAGCAGAGAATCAGGCTCACGTGTTTTTTCTTTGGAACGTTTTAGAACTGTGAGTGAACTGAAAAGTTATGCTTCGATCTACGCCCATTTTGTTTTCTTTTGTTACTTTTTAAATCTATTTAAAAAAATAAAAAAGGCTCTAATACATACCATAAGCAAACAAATCACAAGCCAGCCTAATTATATCACTCTTGCCCTTTGCTTAGAGCAGTTTTAACTCATCTCTAAATTCCAGTCATCTGTTTCTAATTCAAGTACATTTCAATTTCCTCACGCAGTATGAGGAGCAGCAGCACTAGCGCTCACAAGGGGCCCTTGCCAAGTGCAAATAAGAGTCAGGAGAAATGCTGGTGCTCTGCAAGCAAGCTGCCCGGGCTGCCACCAGCACGGGCCTTCGCTAACGTGGCTGCAGTCCCGCGTGCAGCCGATTACTACCTACAAATGATGAGCAGCCCACGTAGGTGCTGCTAACTAAAGGTAGCTTTGTTTATGGGTTGAGATTACCCAGCAAAATCAGGGTGTTCAGCACTTAAAAAGGCCCCCCCCTTACCACTTGCTAGAAAGCACAGCAACAGAGAATCTTTGCATCTCCATCACTTGTTGCCCTGCTTTGATGCATCTTTACTAGCAGAGAACGCTTTTGGCTCTTGTCAATTACTACTCCTAAGCGTGCCTGCAACCTGTGGAAATAAACAAAAGTTATGGAGTTGGAGGGTGGCAGAGGAGCACAGTTGTGTGGCTGTTAGAAACTATACTGCTCTATACCTCACATGGCATAACTTAGTTTCTCTTTCTTCAGGATAGTAGGATAAAATTAAATAATCTCAAAGAGTTTTCCCCCACCTCCAGGGGAAAAAAAGAGTCTGAGTTTCTATCCATTGCTTATTTACAGGATCAAGCTGTGCCTAATAATATGTTTCACTTCAAGCGCGCATGATTTATAATGGATGTCTGAATTTTCTCCTAGAAGAATCAGAAATGGTCAGAATGACCAAAAAATCACAATGCAAGAGAAGGAAATTCATCTCTTACGCTTACTCACTTAACTTCAAAGTTGAGAAAGGAATCTGTCCCATGTAAGTCAGGATGGGCTTTCTTGATAGGATATGTCAGCTGCAAGAAAACAAAATGAACAGCGTGCTTATTGCATTGAGCAATAGGGGGGGAGAATTACTAAGCTGTTCTAAAGAATATTCTTTTAGTTATTAATGTTTCACTACTATAAGAAAATATTACTTTAGGGGATATTTTTTAAAAAAAACCTTTGATGGGGAAACTTTGGGTTCGTTTTGCATTTGCTCTCAGAACTCTCATTTGTTATTCTACAGCACAAGCCAATACAATTATTTGCATCAGGACTTTTTGAATGGGGGTCCCCCTAGCACTATTTTCATGCGATTTTCAATCAAAACACTTGTTGAGAATAGAAACAGCATCTGCAGGAAGAAAGGTAGAGAGAAGGCAGCATTTTCTGCATACTTCAGCCAATTCTGTGATTTTCAGATAAAAGCTGTGCAAACCTGTTGTAACTTTTTGAATTGAAGTCTGAAAACTATAACTTCATTTTTCCTAAGTTTCCCCAAGTCCACCATTTTCATTTATCTTACCTACCCAAATTCTCACAATAAACAGCATACAACTAATGAGAAGTAGACACTTAGACATTTTTCTTAACCACACTTCTTACAAAAGTACTGAAATCCCAATTGATCTATTAACATGCAACCTCAGATTAGCATACACTGTGTGGTGCACACCTTAAAACAACTTCAGACCAGAAAAATTCAGACGTGCAAAACATGCATGTCCCAGAACAGAGAGGGCTGCACAGAGCTTGTGCGAGTGACCCGGATGTAAAGCCCTGGCAGTACAACTTCCAGCCAAAGTATTAAAAGGAGTTTTAACTCACAGCCGCTGGCAGATTTAGGGGTGTGAGTGATAGATACACCTCCATTTTGCTCCCTCCAATCCACTCCCAGCTACACCATCCCCATGGGCATCAGGCACCAGTGACCAGGGTATGTAAACACTGCTGGGCTGCAACTTCCTCCGTCATAGTAATGCAAACACAAATTAGTGGGTATACCATAGAGCAATTTGTTTATTTGACATTCTGTGGCCAAAGCATCAACATATAGTTAACAGTTTTCAAAAAAAAAATCCCCATTCAGATGATGGGGTGGGAGGAAAGAAGAAACCACTCTGACCGCTGGCCAGCGCTCCCACAAGAGAAGATCTCCACAAAGCCCTACAAAACGTGATTTCTTCAAAAGGCAGAACAATGCTAACACACATGGCCTTGTAAGAGAACAGGTAATGTTGCCATCTAGTGACTCCTGCCATACCAATATTGGCAAAGTTTTAAGTGGGCAATATGAAATACTGTTAACAGCTGCAAGGTGCTCTCCAATCTGGGGACCACAATGCCACAATGTATAAATGTGGGGGTTGCAACCTTTTCCATGTCATACTGTACTATAACGGCAAGCAGCCATGAAGAAATAACATCACCTGGAGGCACCTCTTTGCTGGTAGCCTCTAAATTAACAGTCATAACTTTTCTTTAGCCCACTCTGGATGAAGATCATGGCCCATAACTTACACATGAACTGCTTTATCCTGTAGGTTCCATGATTTTCCAGACAGCAGGTTTCTCCTTTCCTTGTACAATCTATTTACACTGCTACAACACAGTAATGACTAAAGTTTTGTTAAATTCAGCTTGAGATGTCCAGCAGCCTTCTTCCAGAGGGCAGGCAGAACAAGCCTTGCACCTGCACTACTTCTCCAGGACATTAGCCAACCTTTGATGAAGACAGTATGATGAAGATATACTGTGAATCATTCTCAAAGTGACAGAGAAAGTCCTTCCCCTAACCCGCTGCAGATGCAGCAAGCCAATACAGTGCCTCTTAAGTGCTCGTGGCAGAGCTGAAATCAGCTGTAAGGCTTTTAGCCAGCAGTCTCTGTAAGCCACAGAAGAGCATTCCTTTTTCTGGGGAGTTTGGCATAGAGCTCCCTGCTGAGGTGATATGAGTGAGATGCCATCTCAAAACATTCAGCTTAGTATTTACAGTCCATCATCAATACTGCTTTTGCCCTCTGGAACAATAAGCAGCAGCTTCCCTTCCGTAGGCCCATAGTGGAGGCTTCTGGCTGAAGTCATGACCAAAGATTTTGGAAGGAAAGCACGACCACCCCACAGTGGAATAGGTGGAGAGTGCCACAAAGAGAAGCATGAAAACTAGCTGTAAAAGAGGCACGTGGGCTTGGTTACAAACAGATGAGGGGAGAGCAGAAAAAGGAATAGATAAAAACAGAGAAAGCTTTAACAAGAGGGAAAAATAGTAAGACAGGTAAAGTGTTCAGAAACAAGGGTTGGCTTTTGGGTCAGCAAGAGAAAATGTGTTGCTCTCCAAGTATCCTCAAAAAGTACAGGCCAGGCAAGAATGTGAGAGCAAAGAGTAGTTAAAATCAGCTCAGTATGGAGAAACACCTTTGACACGTAAGGAATTTGTAGAGGACCCACAACTGCGAGTGAAATTAGGGGACTACAATGATGCTGCTTCATTCCATGTTCCTCATGCTGAGGGCCAACCGTCAGGTCGGTTCCACGACTTTGTACACGTTCTGCAGAAACGGCTTCTGCTAGGTATGATTTTAACATAACACAATTTGGAACTGGCTCAATGCATTGCTCCCATATTATTCTTAAACTTGAATAACTTTAGGAACGTCAACTGCATAACTTGGAAAACAAAGAAACCCTAACAATGCCTCTGTTTCAGTTAGACTAGCTCAAAACCTCAGTGCCTTGGAAAATCAGTCTGGTCCTTTGTGCCACCCGGTTTTACCACTGGCCTCCAGGTCTCTATTAGTTTCTCTCATTCATTCCAAGACTTACTCTGTGATTCTTAGAGAAGTTTGCTCCACACTTTGTAATCACACCAGTGCTCTTGCTCATACGTGCACAAGGCTGGGAAAATCAAGTCACAGATGTTTTGCTAAGAGCGTAGAGCCTACGACTTTCATGAAATCTTGCCTTAGTCATAATACACGGAGAAGCACATACATCCTGCATATGGAATGCATCATATTTACCTCATTTAAATGTGACTCACTTTTTTCATTTTTGAACAGACAATCCCAGCTATCAGAATGTTAATACCCAAAGAAAGCAAGCTTATCTCCATAAAGCACAGTTCACCATAGATGAAGCCCTGAAGGAATGACCAATGAAGAATGCAACATTTTTGAACAGAAAGACCGAACAATGTAGAGCACTCATCTAATGCTCATATCGTACATCCAGCAGGGGTGCCTAGATCTCATTTATGGGCTACCACCCATAGTGATGTTTATACAGTACAGAGGCAAACAAAGACTCTCTGCCTCAGAAGACTTAACAGCTTAATTCTTCAACCAATCCTTAGGTCAGCTTAGCCATACCAGGCAACAACGACAAGTTCTGAGAGCGGGAGTGGACTCCTATAAAGTATAAACATGAAAGAGTTTGAGAAAAGCTCTGCACTCACCCTCAGGGAGATTCAAAGTTGCCTTTTGAGTGCTCTAAATTAACCCTAAGGTTGGTTTATAGCAGCATTTTACTCCTTATACCTTCAGTTATAGCTTGTGGGGTACAGAGCTGTCATATGCCAGTTCATCTTTGAGATCCTCTATACAATGAGGAAACACATAGACATCAGATTATGCCACCTTTGTGGAAGGCTAGAAATACCCAAGTTCTGTCAGTATCTAAATAAATAATTGGGCTGGCTTATTCATAAGTCAAAATTTTTCCAAGCTGGAATTTGAATTTCATAGCTTGAGGCCACTTGTTTCAGCAACTAAGCTTTAAGTCCTTTCAAGTATGGTGCTGAGCATACAGAGCATAGTCTGTGCCAGCCTCTCCCTTGCTATTAACCATGTTCATTACATCAAAGATCTGTCAGGATGAAGGAAGTCTGACACACTCAATTTTTGCAAACACAGCTGGCAAAAGTAAGGGAAGGAGACCGTCAAGAAAAGCAGCCCAAATGAATTTGGTTCTCTGGATCTGGCTGAATGTTAACCTATCACAGCCTCAAGCAGTTTGCTTGGCTCCAAGCGCTGCTAAAATTGCACATTTGGTTTGGTCCACCTGCCTTGCTCCACAGGCAAGGTGGTCAGCTCCAGGTACTAGGGCTCAGTTGTCCAACAACTGAAGGCGTGACTGAGACAGCTACTGCCGCCTTGCCTGGTTGCTTACTGTGTCCTGATCAGGCAGGTGATAGGTAGTAACAGGCTCAGCTGTATTTTCTTCCCTTCTGTTACAAGGTGGCGTAGAGTGTCCAGGAAATACAGGATACAACTGGACACAGCTAAGACCATGAATTTGGACTGCAGAAATGCTGCTGCAGAAAGGCAGAGGAAGTGTGTGGTTTCCAACACTTTCTCCACCCCAAACCAGAAAGTTACATGCACAAGGCTATATGCTTGTAGCATGCAAACTCCCATGCGACCAGGTGTGATGGAGTCTCCAAACAGGCATGCAGCAACGAGTCGCCACATCTAAACTAGAACCTGCTTTGCAGGACAGGGTAAGTTGGATGTAGGGCTCATATAGGGCACTTCTGAGATGGGAGTACAGAGAAGAGGCAACAATAGGCTCATGCACCAGTCACTGGAAGACAAAGAGGAAGGAAAACTGTGCGGGCTTGCAGGCCGATGAGGGGTGGTCAGATGCAGATGCTACAAGGCTTTAATAACACTTTCTATCTGAACACATGGATGGGATTTCCCTTTACTATGAGAGAGGTACAGCAGCATCTGCAAGAAATCAGACTCCAAAATTTGTTCTTCAGATATAATTATCTTAAACAGAGCTAACGTTCAGGTATATTGCAAGAGAGGCCTCCTCAGAGAGGTCAGCAGGGAAGCTCGAGGGCCTCCTTTTGATTACAAAGGAGCAGTTTGTTGAGGCATTTGGCCTTCTGAGTAGCTGTACCAGACATGCAGGCTAATAGCAGTTTTTATGAGAATGGCAAGGTAGGGAATTTAAGGCTTCTGATAAACTTCTTCATAATGATAAAATTCATTAAAACACAGAAATAAGAAGGGGAGATATGTCAAGGACCAGAGAAAGAAGAAAAAAAAAGGCCTCCATTAGTACAAAACCAGTCTAACACGAACTCTTGCAAACACATGTGCAGTAAAAAAGGCAAAGGATTTTATAAAATCACTAGAAATAATGCAAAAAAAAATGAAGAGGAGAAAAACATGTCCTGAATACTAGGAAAATTTGTCAGATCTGTGACTCTACAAGATAATCCCCTAAAATAAGTGGGCTGAGACACTTTAGCTAAGCTAAAAGAACAAGGACTAGAGGGGAGGGAGAAGTGTAGAAATTCATGCCTAAGGGATGAGCCTTGCAAGTCTGTTCCGCTCCTGGTTTTGAGTACAGAAGGACAGATTTTTTTTCTTCCAAAAGAAAGAAACAGCTGGCTTTTCTTTTTTCCCCCCACTCCTTTCTCCTTCCCTTCTCCTCAATAGCCAAGAGAGAAGGAGGTCAGAAAATGCAGTTGCCCCTGTGTATCCCTGGCAGAGACCATACATATCAGACCCATCCTTGTAAAAACACATTTTCTGTTGAAGTTTTTTTTCTTCCTTAAAGTTCCTGTAAATTCCATGAAGCCCAGAAGCCCATTTC
>VZSV01000012.1:6519804-6562187 GCA_013398735.1 Nothocercus julius
TTTATATTGGGTTTATGCCCTGGAGAATGAGACAGATATTTCTTATATAAGGCAAACACTTCATATTATATGCAAGCAATCCAAACCACCTGTGCATCGCTGGAGTCAAAAATCTGAGAGCTTTAAGTGGGGTTTCTAAAACGCATTTGGATTTCGGGCAGACCTACCAAAAGCACCGGAGCAGCCACGGGGCTGCCGTTTGTTTCCTGCCAGGTCCCAGAGCAGCAGCTGCCGCGCGGTGCTCGTGCCGAGCGCCGGATCTGCCGGGGAGCAGCAGCTGCAGAGCCCCGCGCGCCCGGGGAAGCCCCGGCCAGGGCATCGGTCGCCCTTCCGATTTCCTGGAGCTCTCGGGGCAGCGAGGGGGCCGGCTGAGCTCGCAGTAGGGCTCTCATCGTTACACGCCCAGAATTTCCGCCCGTTGGTAGCGCACAAGATGTTACAGAATTAGGGTAACGTCAACGACGCTGCGCAGATCACCGAGGAACGACCCAGTTTGAGTCGCTAGCATTTCCAGAGTGCGCTCAGGGTGGATTCCTGCTTTCTTACACATAGGATGAAACCCTGGAGAAGGATCCACCCTAAGTTTTCTCTGGACTCTGGTAGCTTAAATTTGTGGCTCTCCAGCTGCTGAGTTTGGAGCATACCCTGCTCTTATTGGTACTGACGCAAAAGACAGCAAGAGGAAAGTACAAAAGTAAGTGTAAAGTGCTCTGCTAGCAAACAGGAAGCAAAGAAGCACCAAGCAAGTCTTGATCTTTGGCAGGGAACTGCTTAAATCAGATTTTATAGAAGAGATTCAGCCCAAACAAGGATGCTGCAGAGGTGTGATTAAAAGACATGTCACATTCAAACTGAACCTAAAATTAGTACAGGGTGTTTTGTCTTTTCACTCTATATTCCTGTCCCACGTAGTGAGATCATACCAGTGTTGGAGCCAAATGTTCTCTCTCTCACTGCTGTTGCTATGAGAGGCCAACTGGCAGCTGCCAAGACTGCTGGGGAGGCAGATTAAATGAAAATCTATATGCATTTTTCCATTGCCCTTTCTATCACCATACAGTGTTCTACAGCGTTAACATTCTGACTTGGTAGTTACCTACCTGGCAAAGAATAGTTGTGTCTGATTTCACAACAAACAGTTGATAATAGGATACCTAAAATATTAGAAGTTTTGCAGAAAACCTGACATCAGGTGTTGGGTTCTTGGGGTTTTGAGGGGCTTATATAAAAATTAAAACTGGAACAGTTTGTCTGGAAACATCTATCCTGGCTGAAGACTAAACAGACCACTTAAAAGCAAATTTTAAACAAGGATGAGTAGAAACTTGAGAAAAAAAAAAAAAAAAAAACTATTTTCAGCAATTTTCAGCAATTTTGTGATGATTTGTTGCTCCAAGAGCTAGTAGCATTTTTTTTTTCCTGATAAACGTTGTAAATACATTCACAGAACTGTAAAACAAGTTTTGCTGAGAATATATTATTTCAGCTTTACTTGCAACCAGCTGGTGCCTGCTCGTAGGTAGCCCTGCTCTCCAAGCTCGGGCAGTCTCCTTACTCCTTATATACATGCAGAGAGAATCTATACACTCCAAGCACTCACTCTGCAGCCATCAGTGCACAAAGTTCTGCTGCTCCCTCAGTTTCTCAGGCCCACGTTTCTGCATAGAGGAGCTCCAGTAAGTTGGAATTACAGGAAGATCTGGTGACACCATCCAAACTGTGCCTGACATCTACCTATCCCAAGGAGAAAGGACAAATAAAGGAAGTCAGATATAGTCCAAAGAGGCTTGAGATCACGGGTCTAACAAAACTGAATTGGATGGTGTTTTTTTTTGGCTCAGGGTGTTGTCACTGGCCATGATGCATTTACCCATCCCACTCTCAATTTTCCGAAATATTTGCAGGTTCATCCATTAAGTTACAGGGCAGCCTAATATATAGCCCACTGCATCATCTCAGGACAATTCTCCTGCCTGGACAGATTAACAATGCAAAGGACAATCCCTAAACTTCAGCTCAGCTTCCTCCTCCTTTTTCCCAGATACTTGGGTAAAATATATGTGGGGACAAGGGGAGGATTGGGAAGACAGAAAAAGAATCAAGAAAATGAAGGTGAGATAGCTAAAACACTGAACAGGTTTAGGGTTCGTTCACTTAGCTTGCAACTTTTGTTTAAACCCATTTACTTATGTCTAAATTTTGATCTTGGAGACAAGGCTATACAAGCCAGCTCAATGACAAGAAAGAGCAAGAGTTGAAGCTTTTCACCCAAGGGCGGAGAGGATCAGTAGCAAAGCTGCAAGCACAAGTCAGGTTTCCACAGTCCTGGTTTGCAACCAGGCTTCCCAGGGCACATTGCAATGAGCCCTCCTGACCTTCTCAGCACTTCCACTGGAAAAGCCTCTCTCAATTGCAAGGAATTCTCTACCATAAACTAAAAGCAGGGTTACATTCACTGAAATCAGAGGGATGTAAATTTGAAACAGATGTTAGAAGAACCAGGTTTAATGCCATGTTTTTCTCAGAGACAGAGATAGCAGATAATCTTCTACTAAAACTTTTCCTCCTGAAGATTATTTTTCATCTATTTCATACAAAATTCACTTGGACTAGTCTAGAATAGTTAGTTTCTATATTTATAAATTCAAGAGCTGCGGAACCTGGGTACAACTCTATTTCAGTAGACAATCACCCTTATGTAGCATGAGGCTGCAGAAGCTGTTTAAACAGACTCGCTCCTAGATTTAGAGAAGGCAGGGGAACATCCCTTCCAAATGGATTACATAACACTTTACAAACCTTTTTCCTAACCAGCATCTTTGCCAAGTAGCACCTCATTGTACTTCTTCAACTTTACAATAAAAATACAGAAGAACCTGTCTGGCCACTAACAGCAGTCGCATAAGGGGATTTTCAGTCTAGTTATATATAAGCATCCTCTAAGAGGTTTAAACCGCAAAACTTTTACTGCAGTATGAAAAGGGACTGTACAGAACTTTCTAAAAACATTTGTGCAGAGGTATGAATAGCTGCCTTGGGGAAACTCCCCAGTATTAATAGAAATAGCTGTTACTGCCCGTGCTGTGCAAAGGCTCAAAGGGAATAATTACAATATTCTTGTAACTTACTCTGCTTGAATGTAGTGGTTGTCAGAAAGACATCTCAATAAGTGGGGAAATTGAAAAGCAAGCTGGTAAGAGAGGCAGTGTTCACACGCGCGAACGCTGGAAGTGGGGGCTGCCCTGCACCTACGCACACCGTTCAGCGCGGGGGGCCGCAGGCGTCCTGCGCTCTCTTCCGCGGTATCACGTCACCCCTTCCCCGGGGCCCTGCATCTGAACTAAGACCATTTCTGACTTTCGGGGACTGCATTTTAATTAGCAAAGTATCAGCCCACATCTTAGGATGTCTGTAAAATTTAGATCTAGGATAAGGGGGGAAATGCATCCCTATGGACTGTGGTGATAACACGCGGCACTTCCCGGCTGCGATGGATTACAGCAGAGACTGCAGCACTCGCCTCCTATTACCTCCTATTGCCTCCTTTTACCTCCAAAGGCTTCAGGTAGTGCCTTTTCTTGTCCATTCAATTGTTTCCAAATTAGGGGACGAGTTCACAATTTACCAACAGTCAATCTATTTTCATAACCTGCCCCTAAAAAGTTGACATCCAGGGAAATAAGGATGGTAATTTAATAATGATTACATAGGAATGTTTAAATTAGCTGTTATAAAAATCACCAGTAGGCTGTTGACATCAAGAGGAGCCATTGAGTATTTCATGAGGAAAAAAAATAAAGGAACTTGACTATGACTTCCTGAATATGACTATAAGGCAGTCTCTGAAAACTGTAAACCCAGAATTTTCTTACTATTTCAAAAAAAAAAAAAAAAAAAAAAAAAAAAAAAAAAAAAAAAAAAAAAAAAAAAAAAAAAAAAAAAAAAAAGCTTACTCAAAGGCTCTGCTTTTAAGAGTTCACAGAGGACAGACTGCCAATGTAATAATTGCAAGTACACACACACTTGTGTCTCCCCATCCATCCCCTCAGTAACCAAAAGTAGAAAATCTGGATACAAGAGTTTTTTTTTGTTCTTCACTTTTCTTTTTCTAGTCTTACCTCGAAAGATGACAAGTTTATCAGCATACTATAGTACAAATATTAATTATATCCATCCATCAATGACTTCTGTATAATCAGTCAAAAAACAGATCTTTTATTTTTGTAAGACTAACTCAGCTAAATTATTTTTCCCTGCCACATATTTAACTACGGAGGAAGGGGGAAGACAAGGTAGGGAAAAATTCAGCCATGCTTTTAAGAGCTGCCTTTACATAAAGGGGGGGCCGTTGTGGCTCCTGATACACCCACTAAATTCTTGCAAATTTAAAAGAGGAGGAAGGAAAAAAATTCATAAGGCCCCACTAGGTACCTGGAGATGTTTTAATATTTAATATTTCCCATTCCCTTTTCACTGAACAAGCTGATGTGACTCAGAGGCCCAAGCTCTGTGTATACTACTCAAAATAGGAAACTTTCCAGAAGCTTCACCTGCTTAAAACTTCTGCCTACAACTTGACAGAGCACACGGTCTCCCATAGACCATCCCGGGTTTTTTTTTTTTTTTTTTTTTTTTTTTTTTTTTTTTTTAAGTGTAATACCTTTTCCAGTCCACATTCTCTTATTTGCCAGACATCAAATGCTTCCCCCTTGCAATCACAGTCTTAAGACTTTATTTTTCCTTATTGATTTGGCAACAAAATTATATATGTGCATGTTCTTAACAAATTTAATCTCCAATTTCCCACTGCCTGAAAGTCAGTAACAGTTACACAAGAGCAGAAACAAAGAAACCCATGGCCACTTGGGCTGACATCCTGCACAAACCAAGGAGAGTTTCACCCAGCAAGCCCTGAGTTGAGTGCGAAGCACCTGACTAAATGAAGCTTATTTTTCAGAAAGGCACCCAGCGTGCAGGCCAAGACTTCCATTGATGCCACCCCCCGGATCATTAGGTAAGCTGCATTTAAGCAAAAGTAACTTTTTCATTACAACTTTGCACCTGGGATTTTAGTATGAGCTCACCCAGATTTTTCCTCCCCAAGGTCCACCAACATCAGTGAATACAAAGTCAATGAAAACTGCACAGGTGAAGTTTATGCTTTGCAATATTTTTAACATTTTCTACTCTGAGCAAATATTTCAGTAAGAGCAGGAATAGCTTACACAGGACACAGCAAACCTTTAGCAAGCACAACAGGGCTGATGCCGCATGGAACTGCTTAGAAAACACATGTGTAAGGAGTCTGATTTTTCTAAGTTTTCTGCTTTACTTCCTTATTGCTTAGATGTTAAGCCTGAGAATTTAAAAAGAAATCTCAGTGTTTACTTTGTGTGATGTCATAGTTGGAGAATATACAATTATGCATTCTTCAAATATTCATTAGAATCAAAAGATCCAACCTCCTTTTACTCAAAAAGCACTACTTGAGGTCAGTCGATTTAGCTAAAAACGCTTGAGGGCTGGCATACTGCTCTGTAGTGCAGAAGCCCATCACAGTTACAGAGATCACTTCAGGGGAAAGATCCTGCTTCTCGGCCGATAACCGGAGAAAGAGCTGCCCTATAGCGAGACAAGCACAAAGCAAAGGGAACAAAAGCAGAAGTCTGTTTATACTCTAGGCTCAACTCAGAAAACAGTAGAAAAACAGGAAGGCACGTTCTGAACCTGGTGCCCATTTGGTTTCCGTACGCGGTTTCACACTTCTGAGGTAATGGGCCGAGGTTAAAGCGCTCGGTGCTTACGCCTTGCTGTTCGCAGCACAGTCCCGCCTGGGCGGCCGCCGAACACGCTGCACCAGCACGGGGGCAAAAATGAGAACTAGGCCAGGTGGGGGCAACCACGTGGCACGAATGACAGAGCACAGCAAAACGGCACTTCACGCAGGCGTCCGCACCGATGACACAAGAAAAGAAATGGAAGAGCTGCAAATAAATATGTAGACACTTCAGAAGTAACGGAGTACATGTTTTTGCTCTGCGTTAGTACTCAGTGCTAAAGCAGTTTAACCAATGCTGCTGCAAAGATCGCTCTACTTGAGGATCATCCCATGGGGCCCAGGCAAAACAGAGCGGTCCCAGCAGCACAGCCACGCACCACACTCCAGCACATCTTACTTTCCTCGGCATTTCTAGAACTAGGTGCAGATAATGGCTGCAGAACATATTAAGACAAGGATGTAAATAAATCATACATATATACGTATTACACAAAGCAAAACAAGATTTTTGCCATCACCTTCAATGAAAGCAGCAGATTTAAAAGACTTCAGGACACATGGTCTCCTTTTTGGCTTTCCGTTCAAATTTCCCGTTAGCTGAAATTTTGCAATATCCCCAGTTTGCTTAAGGAGGGAAGAGATTATGAATCTCTTCATCTCTACATGCTCTAAGGCAGATAAGTTTAGCTGTTGCCCATCTAAAACCGTTCCTGCAAGAGCAGACTGCCACCCTGGGACATCTGCTTGGATAAAGTCTCTGGACACTTAACAGATTCAAGAAGATTCCTCCAGCTCACTGAACTGCAGTGTCCCAATGTTCCTATTTGGAAAAGGGATAGGACATTTGATATTTTATTATATAGAAATACACATAAAAATATTAAGCATAGAATGTAAGCACACAGTGAAGAACCACAACCCTTACACCAAAGGAATAGAATTAATTTATCATACCAATACAGCAAATCATTTTACATGCCCAAGTGAAAGAAAGCAATTCCGCTTAAGCGGAACACATTACATTAAATTGCAGGATTCAAAAGCCTTACCCAAAACTTCACTAAGCTTCTTGAAATCTTTACAGTCAGTGGAATGTGCTTCAGATCAGCAATTTGGATAGAATTTGGCCTTCAGCATGTCATGAAAATCCCTGTCTGAGCTTGAGAACTATTTTTCATAGATTAATTTGTGCACAGTTCCCTAGTACCTCCATAAGCAGGGAAGATGAGTGTTCACACAACTAAACCTAATAATTAAAAAAAAAAAAAAAAAAAAAAAAAAAAAAAAAAAAAAAAAAAAAGCAGACACAGACACACACAAAAGCACTGCAGTCAAGGGACAAAAGCAAGTTTACAGAGCCAAAGATAAACATTTTTCCCCTCCAAGAGAAATAATAGCCAAATGGGAGACTAAGCAGCAGGGAACAAAACAGCTTGCCAGATTGAAGAAAAACAGGTGGCAAAATGAAATTCAGTCCCAGTTACATCCAGTTCTGAATACTATAAATGAAAGCCCTAGACACAGCAGTACATTTTGTGCTTGCAGACAAGTATGCTAGAAAGTCATTTGTTTGTCCACAAGTGTGTTAAGCTGGTCATTATAATAAGCAATCACTAAAGATACTTGCCCTCATTTTCTAACAGTGCCTGAAACCTAGACCTTTCCTGTGTTGTTTGAAGCAGTTTTTGAAGTTCTTCTACATTTCCTCTTCAAACACACAGTCTGTAAATCCATGGAATCAAAGTGTTTCAGTGTCATTTTCCTGTCCAGATCTATATATATCTATATGGAGACCAAGCATAGCTTGCTATTCCTCTTATGAAGCCAAAAAAGCTCTTTGAAACAGTGTGGACTAACAACCACACTCATATTTATTCTGTGACACAAGCTTCTATAGAAAAGCTTTAGCAGCATTGCCCAAGTTTGATCGAGATTTTTATTAGCCAAATCACTAGGAAGACTTACATTTTCCAGAGCACTGCTTCTTCTGTAGCTAGGCTTTCGGGCAATACACCAATTACCCATCAGGAAGTAAAAAAGAACGCATTACTTATGTATTTTAGCAGTCCTGTCACCAGTACAAGCAGCAGTTTTATGGATATCAAGGGACCATAAACAACCACAAAAAAATTCAGACATACCACGTAGCCTAAAATACGTAAGCCCTATAGTAGCCAGATCTTGCAACAAAGTGTTCTGTCCTGAAATGGTTGCCTTAATATAAGCACAGCTGAAAGATCATGAGTATTGTAAAATGAATTAACTCAGCATTGTGTAAGTATCATATCATCTTGTATCACCTGCAGTCATTCCAGGGCACTGCATTCTAATACATATGTATTATAATATTATATATATAGTATTATAAGTAACAACTGAGGACAGTAGAGAGGACAAAAAGGACAATACCATACTTAAAAAATTGTATCAGTTCTCAGGAAGATTATCACTACAGCGAACTCATTGTTATCTTAGTCTCCGTTCAGAATCCTGAAGAACGACAGTTCCCAGTCCATACCTTTCCCCGCCACCCCCTAGCCTTTCCTTTCACCCTGCCAAGCAGAAAGGTTTTGCCCCCACAGCTGTCTGCTGCAGGCCTGCCTCCTCGTTTTGGCACCTCTAATCGAGGCATTAGGCTTCTGGTTAGTCCTGCCCCAGTTCCTCTTCACATATGATCTTCATCCACAGGTGAGAGTGAGGGGAAATTAGAAAAACATCCCCTTTCTCTCAAAGATTTTGTCTTCCTTCCATCTACTCTGCTTGTCTTTAGCACTTTCCCTTTACATTTTACTTCAAGACATCCATCCTCTTGTTGCTGATAGAAGTAGAAGGGCCACCATGATCAGAATTGAACATTTGCCCCATGAAGAAAGGCCAAATAAATGGGCTTATTCATCCTGGAGAACAGAGGACTTTTGTGGGGGACACAGCAGCCTTGGCAGGGTCTTTCCAGCACCTATGGCAAAGCTGAGGAGAGGGAGACAGGCAGCACCCAGATGCATGGCGAGAGGATTGGACACAGTGTACATAGGCTGAAACAAAGGTATAAGGCTGGATATAAGGAAAACCTTATCCAAAGCAACAGTTAAGCAGTGGTGCAGGCCAACCACAGAGGCTGTGCTGCATCCATGATTGGAGGTTTTAAGGCCCAAGTGAATAGAGCCCTAAGCAACTTGGTCTGACCTCGTAGCCGAGTCTGCTTTCAGAAGCAGGCTGAACTGGACACCTTCTGAGACCCCTCCCAACCTGAATTTATTATCCATTTAATAAAAAAATAAAATACAATAAAAAGGAAAGCTGCATTATTTGCCCCATTTACCACTTCTGCCTTCTTAACTCTAAGCCAACATGGCAGTTCTTACAGTCAGTGTTACAATGACTTTTCCAAATCAATCATATATGCTAAAGAATCTGTCTTCCACCCGTTCTGAAGAGTAGTTTCAGTTGAGTACAGTTGAGATGAGTCTCTTTGGGCCTGAAAACCTGTACCTTCCACCCTACCTGATCTAACACCTCCTTCAATGTACTCTCTTCCTACTCTCTACTTTCCCTTCCTACTTTCTAGCCACCTCTAGATGTTCATCTACCACATAACTCCCTGGAGTACCAGGAGCATCGTCCTGGGATAGTACTTTTCTCCTTTTGATATTTCATCCTGGAAAATCTCATCTGTAAATCCTGGTTTAATGAGTATGCGGACTTCTCACAGACTGTCACCTTTCCTTTAGGCTTACCTCTTGTGGTCCAGAGTTCTTTGCTAATTTTTGATTAGGTCAAGTTCAGCATGGCCAAACCCAATTTTTTTTTAATATTACCAGAGCAGAGCTTTCTTCAGTTGTACCATGCACATCTGACAGGGCCTAGTATGTTACTCGTGACTAAGCATTGTTTTTCCACCTTGATCTTTTCATCTAGAGCAGCACATATTTGCAGATATCTTACCTAGACAATGATTCTACCTTGCCACCTCACAGGCTAAAATGCTTCTCTTGGTTCCTGTTTCTTGTTTTCTGTCACTCCAAACACAAGCTCCCTATCCCCTCTTTCAAAGCCTTGCTTATTTATTATCAAGAAGCCACCTCCAGCTGACATCTGACTCCCATAGCCTTCCTGCCAGACAGGTATATTAGGGGTATATTTATTTATGGAGGAAGTCTCCACAAACACTAACTTCATCCTGATTGAAATCCCTTGTCAAAGTTCTCCTACATCATGATACGTATTAGAGAACTAGACAACAGGTACACTGTTTTTTCAGGAAGGTCACCCCCCACCATCATGACCAATCCTGTCCTATTGTTTCCTTGCATTCCACTTTCTCTACATGATTTTTTTTTTTTTTTTTTTCCTTCTCTCTTCTAGTGGGTACATAAAGCAGACTGGCTGAAGCAGAATCACTTTGGCATGGACTTCTAACACAGCCTCTACCACTGTGTTCTGTCCTATAGCTCAGTTAAATATATCAGTAACACCCTTTTCATTTAGGAATCTCAAAGCTGGACTGACCATTATTTTATCAACAAGATAGACAGGTTTTCTATGGTCCTTTGGCCATCCAAAGGACTACAAATACTCAAAAGCTGCTCTCTGCTACCTCCAAGCATCACTTGACCATCAGGACTCCACAGGTAGTGAGAGGAGGGGACAAAAAAAAAAAAAAAAAAAGCCATCATTCCTCTTATTTCGATTTTAAATACTTCATCTAAAAGACAGTACCTACCTGCATACATGTCCATCTACTCGTAGCAATACATTATGAATGGGGTAAGAGAGCACTTTGCAGAAGTGCCGCATGTTGATATCTGGAGTAGAGACCATGATGTGCGTCAGATGAGCAAAAGTTACCACCCAGATGCCACTACTGCACCAGTAAACAGGGTCCCAAAGTTCAGAGCCAATACAACAACATCCAGCATTTGAGAACATGGCCTCATCTTCAGGGCAAAATCCAAGCCTCAGCCCAGCTCACTCTGAACTACAAAATACTGGCTTTCAGGTTTGAGAGCAGATCTATCCAGATCACATCCATGATACCTTAAGCAGTTGGTAGAACTTATTCTCCCCTGCTCCAGATGCAGGGAGCTAATTGACATGGAATAAATAGCATAATCACCTGTTTTCCAATCTACATGACCAGCAGCAGAAGTTTGGCATTTAAAAAACAAACTCCGATACCTCACATTTCATTCTCTTTTTCGCTCACCAGTAGTTTTATTTTTAAAGCACAGGTACTAATGGCTACTGTCTATACGTTGTTTATCAAACAGAAATTGCCCTAGGGACCTCAAGCCTCCCTAAGCCCAAGCTCTTAAAAGTCAATGGGAAGAGATCATTCTCTTCTATAAGCTATGAAAAGTTTTTGCTGATACACTAGGCAGAGTTTAGACATTCTTCTTTGTTCCAGGTTCTGAAAGCAAAGGTGTGGCCTAGCTGGATTTTGCAAGCTAGCGTCTTGCAGCAAAGTCTTTTCAGAGTGCCAGAACCATGTCAGAAACTGGCCATGTCTCTAAATCTTAGGCCAAGCCAGGTGCCTGTGGTGATGAAACACTCTCCCAAAGACAAACTGACCTTGGTGGTCACACAAGTGCAGTTATCAATCAAGGTTCACAAATGCAAAGCTAGTCCTGTGTGCTCAGCCCCGATGGACAGAGCAGACACCCTAGACGCAGAAAGACCAGTGCCAATTGCTTCACTCCCTAACACCCACTGCTGGCAAGTTTAGAGCTGGAACTGTCATCGGATTGGGAGAGAAACACGTGCAAAAATAGATGCCTCAAGCCCTAGTCACTGAGGGAACAACAAGGTGACAGATTGTGGAACTGGAGGAGAGTCTGGAGAAGGGAAAAGTATTGGGCTGCAATTAGAATTTATTTGGTGCTGCTAATGAGAGATGTGGTCTCCATTTTAAAAGAGGAATTTGCATTCTTGAAGTATTGCCCAATAACTTATATGCAAACTTCACAGCATATTGTCTCTATGGTGCAGGAAAAAAATTTCAAGATACCCAACAGCTCTATTTTGACTGAATTTTTTTTAGGGCAGGTTTCCTATGACCTAAAGTGCCCTAAGTGATTACAAAGTTTATATTTAAAGTGGACAGTTAGGTAGGAAAAGAGAGACCTGTTAAGCATCTCACATTTTTATTGGTGTGATAAAAAAAAAACAAAAAAAAAAAAAAAAAAAAAAACCACACACACACACACTCAAACAAAGGAGGAAGAAAAAAAAAAAAATCTTGGCAGAAATATTTTCTTGCTTATGTGGGATGTTCCCTTAAGGACTCTGAGACACTTCCTTGTCAGTGTTTGAATGGAAAAAGCAATGAGGTCACACACTGCAAGACACCCAGGAACCCACAAAAGAAAACAAGAATTTATTAATACAATGTACAAAAAGTTTCCAAACCTTATTAACGGGACTAAACCATAGGACACCAGGCTGTACTAGCTCTAACCATGCTAACACTACAATCCCCCCACCAAACGAAACAAGTACAGACATTATGGCATAGTGATACTAAAAACAAAACACAGTATCCAAAGTATTTATAGATGGTAAAAACATATCCAAGTATCTAATCAGTACAAAAATGAGAGGAGTTTCAGTTCTCTGGCACCTTTAGAAAGGAAGAAGTATTTCAGCTTGAGCAAAGTTTCAGACCGTTTACAAACTGAGCAGTCAATTTAAAAAAAAAAAAATTGGAAACAAGCAACATGACAATTCAAGCCTATTTTTTTTTATAAGCCTTGATAGAGAGGTCTCAGCTAAGAGAACTGATACAAATCAGGTGTTTTTTGTTTGTTTGTTTTTAAATGTTTCTACATTTGCTTTTCTAACTGAAAAGAAAGTGGCCAAGAAATATTTGGGGGTGGTGGAAGGGTTGAATACCTATAATCCAAGGAGTAGATTTTTTTTTTTTTAATGTTCTCAAGTGAAGAAAAACATGTATTTCAAGACTTTAAAGTCAGTTTAAATAGTATTTTTCAAAGCATTTCATTTTTTTTTCCTGTGCCAATTTGAAGTATTCAGATATATCAGTGAAAATACTTCAGACTTCTACTTTACAGATAGATATCACATGCCTCACTTCTCTTAAGGAGACTTTCCAGAACTGACAGCATAAACTTTCACACAGCCAGGAACAGGAGTTAACTCTCTTGATTTCCTGCTCGGTAACTTAATGATGAGGCCCATCCTCAGCATCTTGCACACAATCTTTGCGTAAATCCTTTGGGGATGAAGGGAAGATGTACACACACACGCCCATGTATATTCAAAGGAATTACAATTTTTTTCCTAAAGAAAGCTGGATAAAAAGAAACAATTGGCAGATGTACATTAGTAGATGTTCACCCAAATATCCTCATCTAAAAACTCCACCACGTCTCAAAAGTTCTCTGCAGGTTTGTAGCCATTGGATTAGGGAGCACTCAGAAGAGGAACAAGATGCAAGTCACAGTGTTTACAAAACAAATCATAGTTTTTCCTAAGTGCTCCTTTCAATTTTTCATTTAATCTGCATAGGGGACAGCTATGCTAAAATGAAAAAGAAATTACAAAAATAAACTCCTATACTATTTTTACAAAACACTATGAAAAGCTCATCTTACTTTCATTACAGATGTTAAAAACTTGACCAAAATGCCTTGGATAAGCTGTTCAGCTCAGCACTTTTAAAGATTTGTAGGTTCTTCATAATACAGGTCGAAACTAGAAGAAGGTTGATCACTCAATGAGACTTTGAGACTTTCAGCAGCACTGTTACATACTAAAACCCTTAAAAAAAAAAAATGTTCTGCTATGGGCTGATATTCAGGAGAAGACTAACCATACTTCTCTAAATCACATGGGTACTGCAGGAATTAATGTTTCAAGCAAGTGCTTTGCACACATATTATAAAGCTACGATTCGAGCTCTGACTATTCAGCAGGTCTAGGTTTGCTCAGAAATTCTTGAGCTCTCAAAGAGCTTGATCCGAGTCTCAACTGCAGAAAAACTTGAAGCCAGTTGAGATTTGCCTGGTCTCAGGTTTCACTGAGCATTTCGCATAACTAATGATGATCCCCTCTGATTTATAGCCTATTTCCTTGAGTCTTTTGGTTTGCTCTCCACAGGCTGCTTGACACAAAGAGGCAGACGCTCTGCTTCTGCAGGATAACTATGCTCCTAACAAGCTGTTCTAGACATCTTATGTATTCATATGTTCCAAGCATATGTGTAGGGTAATGATGTTTGTATTTAGAAAACACAAGCATATGTGCTCTCATCTTTTCTTGGCAAGTACACCCTTAATCTTCTCAAAGAATGCAGAGGCAAGATTTATACATTCTTTAGAAACTCACCAGTAAACCCTGTGCATAACTTGCCCTTACCCACCTTTCAAACCAAGGGCATACCCACAGAGTCAAAAACAGAGTATTGGCTACTGAACCAAGGCACTTAGTCCTACTGAAAACGCAGACAGAGCCAGTGCACATTACACACCTTTACCTATTACCACATTCCCACTCCAAAGACAGCAAATGCCCAGAAAAAAAATAAAGGATACATTTCTCAAAGTAAACAAATCTTACTAGTACCTCTAATAGCATTAGAATGGATCACATTAACAGCAGGATTTTGCATCACAGATTTCACCCGCATCTTTGTAAAACATGCCCAACATGTACCCATGGCATCTCTGAAGCACAGGGTAGAACAGAATTAATCTGTGCCTTGAAAAAAATATTCCCTCACACTTGCCATCAGACTATTCTTCCTCTTCAGGATCCTCAAAAAAGATATATATATATAAAATATATATATAAACCACAGCCTTCTACTGGAATTTCAACAATATGGACTTAACGTTGAGTGTTTCTTCAACGTCTTCCAAGTTGCTATTTCACACACAGAACTGGGAAAAAAAAAAACAACAAAAACTTCAGCAGATGATGGGTCTTTAACAGATGTGCTATTCTACTTGTGGAGAGCAAGTAACATAAAAAAAGACTAAATCAAGCATAGGAGTGATCTGTTTTAGCAGTATAACATAGGAGTAAAAATATTTAAATATGGATTTTGCTGATACAAGAGGGAGCATATCCAAAAATATCCAAAGAGTATCCAAATATCCAAAGAATATCCAAAAATAAAATTACCATTGATAAGCTATTCATTTTCTTAATGCACATAACGATAAACTGCTGCTTAACCCTCCAGGCTCTGTCCCACTGAGTCACTGCTCTAGACTTCGTCACGCAGCCCAGCAAGGACAACCGCATACCCACAGCATTACAGATGGGTTTCTGGCTGTCCTACCACAACCAGGGTGCACGTTTTGTTGCGCCCTAAGGAACTCTAAGTCTAGCTCTCTTAGAAGAAAAAAATAATAATAATAGCTGAGCAGTTCAAGAATCTAAGTGAACTCCAAAGCACAGACCTATTCTCCTATGATCCATTTCTCTATTTATCTAAAAACCTCCGCAGAACACAAGTTAACTTGTGTTAACAAGGGACAACAGTGCTTATATGGTGCATCAGAACAGTCAAAGCTACATCCTTCTGCCTATCCTTGTGCACTGTAGCCTATAAAAAGTGGGCAAGAATTTATATCTTTCCTCAGAAATGACAACATCAAATTTAATGCTGGAAATATAGGCCCCATCCAAAAAGCATTCAAACCCACAAAAATCAACTCAGGTTCTTTTGTCCCCCACCTACTTATTTAATTAATTTTGTACCTCTTATTTACCAGATCTCACTTAGCAAGTCACAGACAGACCCAGTAACTCATTGAACCTGTGAAATAGGGATTTAATATCTAAACAAATTCTTATTTGCATCTTGTCATTTTGAAGAAAAGTCAAGTACAAACACATGCCAAAATATTCCTCTGGTATACCCAGTGTTTTTGCTAATATTTTTCTAGGGAATGTAAATAGCTAAGAAGACAAAAGGAAGTACAATATTTCAAACTAGTCAAAAGTGAAGAAACCAACATATATAGCCAGACAACACCCTAACATTCAATGGCTCACACACCTATTTTTAGCAGCTCTTCTTCTCTAGAGCATGAAGACAGGATGGAGTTTCCCTAAACCATATCCCTTTTTTCAAGCCCTCTCTACCTAGGAGAGGCACTCACCCAGGCAGCCATGGAGCTTCAACCTCCAAGCACCCTCTCAGCCCTTTCTCCAAAGCCTACCTCCTACACCCCTTTCTGGGGAAGGTAGCTCTTTATTTCTTCTTTCAGATGATCAAGTCCCCTTACAAATCTCCATTCAATAATACCTTCTAGAAAACTTCACCAGGTGATGGTCCTTTCTCCTTCTATAACCCTCCCCTGCATGTTTTTATTCCCTACAGCTGTGCTCCTTCCTGCTCCCTATTCTCTGCCTTCTACCCCTTCCCTGTGTTATGTGATTTTAACCCCTAGCCAATCAGGGCAATTTGCCTATACACTATTTTTTTTTCATAGATGTTTTGGTTATGCATTTTATTCCTCCTCTCCTCCCTAATATTATCAAAATTACCTAAGACATTAAAAAGCTCTATTGAAAAAGTTAATACAGTGGATCTGATTTGTACTTCCAATCCAAGTTCAGTGTGAAGTGATAGTTGCCATCTGCCCACCAAATAGAAAGATGACTCACCTGCTTCTGACACAGCTCCTGAACTTAATGAGGAAATACTAACAGCTGCAGTTTAGCTACTACTTAGCAATGTGTTACCCACTCCTGCAGTGCTGGTGGAAATTTCAAAAGCGCTGGAGGGATGGGCAGCCAAAAGGGAAAATATTCTTTATGAACAAGGACTTTTCACCACTAGCCTAGGCACTTAACTCAAGAAACCTTGAAGTTGCCCAATTCTTCATAAAGTTTAATCATTCACCTCTAACACTGAAGAAACTGAGAAAATAAGATCTGCTATTTCACTTTAAAATCTTTACCCTGTAATGATGGGAGATGAAAAAGGACCAGTTTGCGTTCCTAATTCTCCAGTCTCTGACCAACAGAGGTCCTAACTTCAAGTTCCCTAAGCCCTACGCCAGCTGTAGTTGAGATGATTTATAGATTTTCCGAACATTAAGACAATTCACTTTGCTTGAGTAACACAACACTCAGAGTCCTGCCTGGTAGTATGCAGCACAATCTATCACAAACCATATTGTATTTTTAATACTTCTAGAACAAAAATCACTTCTGAGAATAAAACTGCAGGGAAGAACTTGAAGCTATAAGACTCAAGCACATAGAACTGCCCCTGAGCAGAATGTCCCTCAGTGATGCCTCAACTCCAGCACAGAGGCTCCTTAAAGAATATTTTTAAAAGTCACCTGACTCTGAATTATCATCCTTTCCTGATCTCAGATCCAAGTCTGCAAACAGTCCTGCTGGGGGAGGATGAATGGTTTAGCTGATGCACTCCCCAGAGCACATAACCTTGGAAGGGCAGCTGTGCTGCAGTGAGCAGGCTGCTCTATTACATATCACAGATTGCTCCTGATCTGTGCGAGTCCTGTCACAGGAAAAAAAACAGTCAAGCAGGAGAGAAAGAATGTCAAGCTTTCGGCAGAGGGAGGTATTGACACAGCATATAACTGCAGGGGAGGGCATGGGAGAGGACTGTTTCAGTGCTCAGCTATGGTTAGTTAGATGCTATAAAACCCTCCTTCTGTCAGTATTTTTTAAAAAAGGAATAGCTCGCCCCTAAACAACTTTGCTGGTGTTGTTTTCCAGTTTGCAGATGTTGAGGAGCATTCTGTCGTCAGTGAAAAATAAAAGAAAAAAAAAGAGAGGGTGGGGGAAAGGAAATAGAGACATAAATTTAAAGAGAGAGGCCTTTGGTCACCAAAAATAGCCACAGCAGATAGTGTAACTAAAACCTGTCTAGTGCCTACGCTGTCAGTGCAGTGCACAGGGCAAAGTTACATAATGTTTTCCACATTTATTTCGAGCAGGGCAGCCTGCCAGCTTGATAGATTTCTAGAAAGGGTGGGAGAGAGAGAGTGGTTTGATTCACAGACTGCTGTATTTACAGCTCACCCCATGGCCACTGCCTTCCCCTCTCTGGGCATTTACCTTTACAGTTTGCCAGAGAGCACTGCGAGCATAACCCTCGTATAGAAAGTCAGTCACTGCTCAGACTGCCTAAAACACGACAGCGGCGAGCGTAGGTCTTAGTCTCCCTGTTTTGAGAGTGCTATCGTGCACTGATCTGCTGAAAGCTCAGCCATCTCCAGAGTCCTGAAATTACTGAAATAATAAGAAAAATGCTTAAAAAAATGCCAAGGAGAGAGGGGACTTTGGGTTCTGATTTTTCATTGCTTTTATTCTAAACAGGCAGTCTCAGCAAAAGTGCCGTCTTTGAAAATAAAAGCTTGTTGCAAAACTTTTAGTACCTCAGTTAGTTCATGATCTGCAAAGGTTAGAAGTGGGTGTGAATCTTCAAACCAGGTCTGGGTACTCCCAGAAGCCAGGGCTACTTTGATCAAGTGCTGGGAAGAAACTGCCTACCTACCTATGAGGTAGTACTAGGAAATGTAAAATTATGTGGAAAATATTTGTCAATGATGGTCATACAAATGGCTAAAGGAATAATTCTGTGCTCTGTGTGACAGGACAATCCACAAACCTAAATACTGGCCTGGATATTTCCTGCATTTACTCTGTATTTGCTTTGCATATGGCAGGTTCTCCAGTGGGACTTCTCAATTTCCTCATTAAGATTTTACTATTACTGGCAAGCCATAACATTGCAGCTCCCCATCAAAGCTAGAAAGGAAAAGTGACTAGAAAAATGACAAACAAAAGTCTGTTTCCAGTGTCCAGCTTTCATAAAGAGGAAAAGAAAAGGGGTAAAGGAAGGGGAAAAATAGAGGAACACTGATTTCACTGGAGGAAAACCAGTATGATATCCATAAAACAAGCCACAGAAAATACAGAGGTTTAAAATATTCTTCCCTCTCCCTTTTCCAATACATGCAAGCACTATATAATTATGACTGTATAGGCATGTTTGATTGGGAATAAATGAAAAAACCACCTGGGCCAATCCTCACCAAACCGAAATACCATACCTATACGGTATTAATGTGGCTAATACATTAACACAGATCTTAGTGCCAGTATCATTTACAGAAACTATTTCTCCAAAGCAAGTTGCTTTTTAGTTGTTTCTTTTTTTTCAAAAAAAAAGATACCAGCTAAATGCCAACAAGTCATAGGATTAACCTATAAAGAAGAGATGTTCCCAAACTATGGGAAGATGAAACAAAAGGATAGTTGATGAACCAGTGCAATGATGTCAAGTGAGGTGTACTACTTGCTCTTACTAGTAACACTGTGTGCTTTGAGAGTAATGCCTCCGAGCCTGAGACCATCCTCCAGAACAAACTCTCTCCTTTCAGTGCTCATCTTACCAATATACAACTGCAGTTTATTGGCTTTGCTTCTCCGATATAATCACTTTAATCCCTCCAACTCCAACCCCAAAATGTAGAACTATGTAGAATATCTTTAAAGAAGATTGTTTTTGCTTCTTATCGCCATATTTAAATGAAATGCTTCCACTTCATTTTGATCTTATATAATATTTTAGCACTTCCACATTTTTTTCAGCCCAAAGTTGGCAACCACACACTGGGAAATCTAAAAGTTTATTCAAAAAGAGAGCTTAGTATTCTCTTCTTCTTTTAATAAATTAATGTAAATATAGGATCAACAATGACCTTAAAAAAAAAAAAAAAAAGAAAAAAAGAAATCATCCTAGTATTTGGAAAAGGGTAACATGTTCATAAACAGATGAAACAAAATTAGTCATCTCTAATCCAACAAGCAGTTATATTATATAGCATCATACAACCACAACTACTTTTTTCCACATCATTATTATCACTCTTCGTTAAGTTATCTGAATATTTAAGGACTGAATAATGAAGAGTAGCAAGAAGGGAAAATAGATGGGAGACAGAAGTTTGCTGGGGGAAAGAACACAATGTCAGAACAAAATGGAAAAATGGAAACTAGGATTTTTGAGGAGAGCTTACTCAGACCCTGAAGAACAGAGAGTGACTAGGACAATAGACTGGGACACCAAAGATGCTGGTTCAGTTCCAGGCTCAGCCACAAGCTCTTCAGCAAGTTGTATAATTTGGAGTCACAACAAGCTAGTAGTGAAAGGGGGGGAAAAGAGCCCTGCCTACCTCAGTAATGCTAGCGAGGCACACCGTATGTGTCTGTGCACGCTGCCATGAGATGCACCAGGGACATAATCCCAATTGGCTCCAGACAACAAGCTCGAGGACAAGGCACAGCAGTGATATCACTGCGCAAATACAAAATCACTGTCGGGCAGGAATATGCATTGCAATCTCTATGCAAAGTTTAGGGTCACTGTGCTGTACCTTCTTAAACTGCCCTAGCAAGATTTGCCAAGCTCAGGTTTTGTACTGCGGCTGCCAGACCACATGAACATGTCAGTTCTCTTTCTGGGACCTGAGCTAATATCTCTTATACTCTGCCATGTAGACATACTCTAACAGATTAGGGAAACAAAGCCACATAATAAACAATGCAGCTAAAAGGAGGTTAAAGTATAGGTTATACCCCGTATTAGCTCTCAGGAGAAGAATAATTCATCATGCCCATTCCTGAGGCACCAGTAAATATGTCACACGCCGTAAACACACACATTCCTTTGCTTTTGTCAGAAACTAAACAGAAGCTATTTAAAATATAATTTACCTGTCAATATTGCAGTTCCTTTAGAGTTCATAGTGTTTACTCTAGAAAAGGCAATTCAGAGGCTGAAGCCAGACAGAAATACATGGGAGAGCACCTCACTTACCCTGTAAACACATCCTGACCGCAGGCTGGGATGGGACAAGCCTGAGCTTGGCTCTCCTTTACATGCCCCTCCGGCTCCCATCCGAAGGAGGTTTTTGGAAAGAGCAGCAGGGTCATCTGACAGCCCCCCAGGGGTACATGGGGAACTGGGATCAGCTCAGCTGCACCCAAAGCACAGTGTGTTTCACTGCTTAGAGTCCCTCTCGTTGCCACAATCTTAATGCAGGATGATCATTTATAGCACTAACATGACTGCATAATGTTAGTTGCTTAACTACACTTGCCATCATGAGGCTTTATATTTAATTATAGAAACAATCTGTTAGCCCTAAAAGCTATTAGAAACTTTAATTCAATCTTAAACTTAAGGAAAGTGCTTGAATGTTCATAAGCAGTTTCACCCAACTGAGAGCAAACTTACATCTTCCACCATGGCACAGGAAAACCCTATAAAAGAGTATTGCTCACTACTGAGGCTGGCTTTTCATCATGCATTTATTTATTTTTATCACAAGACAATATTGTTAAAGCATGGATTATTATTTACCCAGTACTATAAACATGTATGGCACTTCAAAGCAACAAAGCAGATCAGCCTCAAAAGCTCTTAATTTATTGGCACAGTGCGGCAAGGTGACAAAGACTCCGAATTTCCACTGAAACTACTGAATAATGGGAACTCTCATCACCTTGTAGGAAATAAAGGATATGCATATTCACTTAAATACACTGAGATATACTGGCATGGGACTAATTCAATCTAAGCCAGCCAAAGGACTAGTTTGCAAGGTAATATGAAAGGTTTTTGACAGATAAAGGGAATTTTGTTGCAACCATAACCAAGACGCCAGCAGCTTTGTTACCTCCAGTGCTTAGCAGAGGGCAGTTAATGTTGCAGTACCACCACATAGGAGCTTGAGCAGAAAATCTTCACCGTAAAGTCAATCATAGCACAGAGGTCTGTGAGTGCCCTGGCTCGCTCTGGCAGTGGAGACAGTCCAGGTGCTGGGAACAAGGGCTTGTGGATGCCCTCACTGAAAAACAGTTCATCAACTCAGGTAAAAGGTTCTTCCTGTTTTTATGGAACAAACAGGCTAACATCCCTGAAATAGTTTTTATTTTATTATTTCAGAGAACTAAATTCTCTGTGTTAAACTATCTTAGACTGATTTTCACACTCCCTTCATAGCAACCCAGTTACAGATTTCAGTATCAGTTCACTTACAGCTTTGTACAATTCAGATTTTCATTTTTTAAAATATTATAAACAGTAAATTTTGAAAATGTCTCTTTCATCATATTTTTAAATAAAACCCCAAAGTTACAAGCAAATAAACCACAACTTCAAAAGAATTTTAACCTTCTTTTACACTATAATATGCAGAGTGACAGCCATTATACAGTTGTCATAAAATATATTATAAAGACATCACTGTATGCCTCTTAAAACAGCAACTTTTATTTATGCACTAAAAATCATAGTCTCACTTCAAAGCCTCTTTCAGTGTGTTCACTATAAGAACAAGGACTTCGCTATACAGAATAGACTTTTTGGAGTTCGTATCTTCTCCCAGAAGTTATGAGTAATCATCCTTCTTCTGCTATCATCCCTCTATACTTACACCTGCCTTGCAGGTCTACTTTATTTTAAAACAACATAAGTAATGGTTATAGTTACCTAGTATGGGATTTAGCTGCCTAAATGTAGGCATTTTCTGCAATCTTGAATGCCCTATAATATCCCACCTGAAATACAGCTGCCATTCCAGAAAATCACAGCTCTCCATTGGATCTGGCAGCCTTTTGGATACCTTACAGCGCCTACAGTCTTTCTATATCTCATTTCCAAACACTTTTACTGATGTAAGCTATTACTTCAGTTTGAAATTAAGAAACTTCTTTCCCTGGGCCCTTTTCAGTGAAGGGGTATGACCCACCAATCCTTTAATGTTTCATGAACAAAGATTTCTTTTGTCTTCCATTTTGTTCTTCAGCTACTCACTGCATCCACAGATCTTATCTGTAACAGTCTGAAACTGTTACAGCCACATTAGCTGTTTGTTATTTATGCTAGAACGGGGATTGAAAGGTTCTGGAACACTATAATGACATCATATGTCAAATACTCTAAATGTTTTCTATTATTTTTTAATTATGAGTAGGTGTGAATAGTAGATAAATTTTAGAACTAACCTCTTCTCCTTTTTGATGCCTTGATTTTACCTTAATTCCTTTTCCTTGTATTTAGAGCACATCAGAAGCAAACCCTTTTTTTCTGAACCTAACAGTGATATAATTTGAGAAGATACTTAACTCATATTTAATATTGCTCTTGCAGCATTAGCATCATAACAAGATATATACTATATTCATATATACTATGAACTTGCGAAAAGCTGCCTTTGGCCAGGTACTTTCCTAGACTTCAACTGCAGAGCCAACGCACCTCCACATCCACCTCTCTGCTAAGGCTTAAGGGGGAAGATAAAAGTTAGATTCACAGAGCAAGAGGAAATTTGGATGCTTTATGACATTGGGGTTTAGTGCAAGCTGATCTTGTTGGTCCTAACAACTCTTACAGCAACCCAGGACAAGACAACAGTGGGGCATCATGTGGTTTCACAGAACTACCAGGCAACTGTGAACCACAGAGCTTTCCACTGCCTGGTGTCACTCACAGATGAGCCCTGTGTCACCCTTCTGCTGGGCCTTAAGGAACATAACCCCTTGCAGAGAGTGTGCAGGCACTGGCGTCATCTCACAGAAGTGATCCCAAAGCATAACAAATCCAGTCACTCCTACAGCTACATGGTCAGTCTTACATGTTTTCTTTAGTTAGGGGCCTCTGTATCTGAAGATTAATAGACTGGGGGAAAAAAGCAGAAGAGATTAACGTGGCAGGCAAAACAAGTGACAATAGCAAAGAAGTATGTGCAGGTTAAGACATAAACAGCACTTTAGCTTGCACCTTTCTGTTCAGCAGAGCCCTTCTGTTAAGAACACTTTCTTCTCCCAGCACAACCAGGAGGATTCGATACATTAGAAGTGCATCAAATTGCTTTTTCGCATGTAATCATTTTTTATTTTCTCATTTGCAGTCATGAAATTCCATCTGGAGAAAGTACTAAAAAATCTTATACATACCTTGCTTTGCTGTATTAAAAAAAAAGTCTTTAATTACTTGTAATTTATCTTCATTGTGCCATAGATCTAAATTCTACTAGTGCATAGCAATGTGCAAAGGAAGAAATAATTCCCACTCAAAAGAAAAATTCTCAAATTACCTCAATTATACTAATCCATATATCAAGGTATTTTGGATATAAACTGGATCTAAATCTAGATCACAGAGAAAGCCATTTTCCAGTGCACCAGAAGAGCAGAAAGTTGCAGTTAGTCTTTTCACTCCGTTGTTCTTACTGCTGAAGCTGAGAGTTAAAAGGCACGTATGGCAACAGAGTTACAGGGATAAAAACTAAACACAGAGAGATTGGATTCTCCTGCTGCTTACAGTTTGAAAATTAATTCAGGCTCACTGGGAAATGAGCTTGGTTGCAAACCAATATAACCAATAAAACTGAAAGGAGAATGAAACCCACAACATCCAGAGGATGTTACAGCCAGCATGAAAGGATGTCAGAAGAAAGTACTTGAAGAAACAGGTCATCTGCCGGGGGGTGGTTAAACCTCTGTTTACCATGCAGAATTCACCACCTACATACCCTTAACTACCTCTGCTTGCACTCAGTAGCAGCTGGCCCTGTTTCAGGCTGCTTGGTCTCCTGAAAGCTGGCACAAAATGTTCCCCCTGCATTTGTAGCTACATGTGCAAAATGAGCTGAGCCACAGCCTTCCGAGCCCCTGTGAAGCAAGCACTAAGCCACAGACCCATGTCCCTAAGAGCAAACTATATAACAACATCTTTGTTAAACTAATCCTTTTTTGTGCATGTCAGTTACGTCCTATTCCTCCACCAAATTTCATTTCCAGGGTGCCCCCTTCACTCTAGAGAACATCTTATCAAAGCCTGTAAAACAGGACCGGTAAGCACATCTACAAACCTGAGATAACACTGATCATACCTTCTATTTCCCCACAAGGGGATCAGAAACATCCATGCCTCCCAGCACGCTGCACAAGTTCAACCCGTATTACCTACTCCTTGATCATATTTATGACCCCGTTAAGAGATCTGGAAGTGGTGTTTTTCTAAATCATGCAGAGGAAAACAGTAATGTGGCAAAGTTTTGAAATCCCCATCAGTTTTATTACTGCAGAGGGTGGGGAGGGAAATCCTGCAGAAGGCACTGCTCCTGTGAAATGAAAGCAGACTAGGAAGAAATCAAGTGAAGATGCACATCTACAGACTTCATCAATGCACACAACAGGACATTGAAAACTGTTTCTTGGTGTAGTGAACCAGATACTGAAGCTGCAAGCAAAATAAAGGTACTTTCAGTTTGTATGCACCAAATTCAGTGACATCAATGAGGCAACGATAGAGGTTCGTTGTGCAGCGTGCAGTAAATGTGCCACAGAGATGAAGCCTCAGGTGCTAATGGAACAAGTTGTGCTCTTCAGCCTCTCATCACCTACTGCTATTGGATGACTCTAGGTATCAGATGGAAACATCACACCGCAGCTCACCCAAAACTGCACCCACTCTTTCACAGCAACAGACATTTATGGCTCACGATTTGCGTCATTTATGCCCCCTAACAACAGGAGCCTGCAAATCTGCCTGCATTTGCAAAGTAACCAAGCTGAAATGTATGCTTTCTTGTGGCACTTTTAAGAGAATCTTTATTCTGGCACCTTTTTTAAAAAGGTACTTGATTTCACAGCTATGATACTATTCTTTTGATGAATGTCTTGTTCATAAAATGCTGCTTTTAAAAAATCTCACTGATAAAAGAATTGGCAAAAACAGGACACTTCTTACCCTCAGTATGGATGGCAGTTTAACGGCTTGAATGAGTTGATATTACTTGGGCAGGTTGCTTTGCCAATAATTTTGTTAAATGTACCGCAAGAATGAAACACAAGTCTGGGATTCCATTCCAGACTCCTGGGGTCTGTAGGCCCTACTTGTTTTTACACACATTTCTTCAAAATGTTCTTTTTTTTTTTTTTTTTTTTTTTTGCTCTCGTTTGTATTCCAAAAAACCACCATTTCAAAACCATCCTCTGTCTGAGAAGGGCTGAGATCCTTCTCTTCTGGGCATTAACCCTACAAGCAGAGTTCAACTTTACACACAGAGTGTAAGTTATGGGAACCCACCAAAACCAGATGGCCAGAGCACTCGCTCGCTAGAAAGCAGACCTGTGCTCCAACCATTTTTGGGGAGGTTTCAGGAACCAGTGCCCGGATCTTGCCTCTCTCTACAGCTACACAATAGTCATCAAGAGCAAGTTGCCACAGGAACAAAGGTGCATAGGCAGCATGCAAAAATCACCTCCAAAAATAGTTTCAGGGCCACATTTACATGGAGAGGATGTGGGGGGGAGAAAGGGGAGATATGCTTCTGAGAAGAGTAGTTGTATGTTCATATTGTTCCTACAGGCCAGTTTTTCACTGTTACATGAGAAGCTACTACTGGCAGTAGGTGTCTTAACACTTTGCCTTTACTCTCTGGACTCGATTAGATCATGACTTCTTGAAAATCTGCCTATAATAATGGGAACAGAATCCTGAAAATGCACTACCAAAATCTTCAAAATGTTCACACTTCCAAGGGTGAGAGAGGCAGGTATCTGATGGGGGGAGAGAAAGAGCTCTTTGCTAAATCAGTTTGTTTCAAATACCTCAAGAATGTCATTCTGTTGATGACCAACTTTTGCACAGCATAAATCCATGCACTCTGCACATATCAAATAAGAGAGAGACATGCAGCTTTAGAAATATGTGAAATTATGTAGAAATTATGCAGAAATATGTTCTAAATAAGAAAATATCAATGCTGTAGAGGATCTATTAGTCTTGTAAATTCAACTACAGACAAAATATATTTCCAAGGCAGATCAATATAATGCATTTCAAAATCTTAACTGTTTCTCGTAACCTTCCTCTTCATTATTTGGAACAGCATCATGGTCCTGATACTTGATTTACTGAAACATTTTGTGTCACAGCACCCACCAGAAACTGCTTCAATCTCCCTTCCCTGGCAACACGGGCCAGGGACAAGGGTGGGAGCAGCAGCTCCTCAGCAGCTCAGCAAGAGGCAGCCCTGAGGCAGCCGCTCACTCCCACCCTCCGTGAGCCCTCCCCTCCTCTCCCTCATGGAGGGATGCAAAACCAGGCAGGTTCCGCACACCTCTGGCTCCTCAGCCCGCGGCCTCACACGCTGCTGGGCCCTCATCAAATGTCTCCGTACTGTTTTGTGGAGTTATCAGTTCATTCACAGGACAAACTACATGCCTATAAATACGCAATGCCATAAAAGGCTTTCTAGGCCTTTCTCCTAGAAAGAAAACATATTTTGAAGATAGATTGCCTGATAAAAGATTGGCAATTTTATCTGCACCTCCAAGCAAACCACCTTATGCTAAGTCTAGGGAACAGCAAGGCGGCAGTCCTTTGAAGAATATGCTTGGCATAAAAAATTGCCCTTGACAAATGAGGAACAAAAAGAGGACACAGTTTAACAACTATTTTGGCCTAAGGCATAAGCACATAAAAGTCAAAAGTGCTCAGTAACTTTGAGAGACAAGATTGTAGTTTGCAGCAGGTAACTGCTGCACTTCGTATTTGGCATCTAGACTTTCTGAAAGCATTGGGGAAAAGAGTAAAGGACTAGATGCATGCATTGGAATGCTCTGTTTTGATGTTGGATATTTAGGCATTTGTTTACGGGAGGAGATGTCTAGGAAGGGCTTATCAGGGGTTCTTCCTGTACAGTACATGCTTGCATGTACTGCCAGTGCTTGCATGCACTACTTCCACTGACACTGGAAGCAGGTGAGCTTCACTGCAGGAACTGCTTCCCATGGATGTCTCTTCTGTGGCTTTGCCGTGCCCTCCAGGAAAGCTGTGCCTTGCCCTCCAAAAAGAGAAACCCACAATATCTGAGGAGTGGGACTGCAAATACCTGGAGCCTCAGACGATTTTCCAGATACTGGGCTCTGACCTTTGCAGGGAAGCCACAGACAGGAAAACAGATCCGCTGACTGCCTTGCTCCGATCATATGGCAAGCAGTGGTTAAGCTAAATCTCCCCCAGCATGGCTGAGACAAAATCTAGCTTATAGAGAATTCAAAATTTCTTCCTCTTCCTCTCATGCTGCAGCAAACTACGACAAATGCTTAGGGTTTATATGGAAATAGCCCTGCCTGTCGTCTGGTTGCAGAGGAGAATCAGCAAGTGGCAGAATGGCAGTAAGGGCTGCATAACTGGAGCTCGTTGCCCCTTTTATCTAACGCAGTTCAGGCATGATGATGGTTAGATACACATCAGACTTTCAAACTGTGGTTTATATAGCTGGTAAGACTCACTAAAACAGCACACACACATTTCCTTCTCTACTCTCAAATCTAGAGCCCCTGACAAGAATCAGTGTTAATCCTAGTTGCAAGATGGTTTTTATCCATGCCAGAGACAGTTTATACTGCAGTCCAGCACAGTGTAAGCCTTAGAGACCTCTTATGTAACATATCTCTTTCACAGTATGGTGTGTATTTTGCTTAGGTTTGCAATGTGCATTAAAAAAAAAAAAAAAAAAGTCAGACTCACAGAAGATATTGAAGCAAAAATAAATAAACAAATGATAAGGTAATATAGCTTTTCCTTAGGGGAAAAAAATGCATGCTAGCCAGGAAGTTTTTTTATATGAAGAGACAGAAGATGGTGTTTTTCACATGTGTTCATACTATACCTATCTCTGTGTCAACAGGACAGACTCTACTTCTTACCGATAGAAAAAACCCACACTTATCAACAGCTTATGGACCCAGTACCTGCTAGGGACCCTCTCAAACATATCTTCTACCTCTTATCATAGCACAAAACGCAGTACTGAATTAGAGCTGGTCAAGTCCAGAGCAGAAGCCCCTAGCATTTGCAATGGCTTGACTCCATAGGTGAGTCACTGTGAATAAGTAATATATTCATTTAAGTAATATATGAATGATATATTCATAAATACATATGAAAAGCCATTTGGTTTCTCTCTTGTGGAGCTTTGCTGCACCAGTACCACTTTCTTGTCCCATCAGTCCCTCAGAACATGCTGATTCCTGTGCCTTATTGCTCTTGTTTTCTTTGCAGAGAGGTCACCAATACTTGCAGCTCTGGAAAAAAATCCTGCAGCAGAAAACCTTGCAGAGTCATTGTCAGGGCCCATGCAAAGGTAGCAACTGCATGTTGCTAAATTAGGAGTAGCTATATTCATTTGTGACAGCAACATAGATTGGGTTGGGGGAGGGAATGGGGAGACTCTCCAGAGCAGCCGAGCTTGGACATACAGGGAATACAGAGCTTTCAGTGCTGACTCACTTCTTCCATTTTTAAAATAAAAACATTAGCAAAGATATTTTTAAGTGATTACTGTGCTTTTCTGTTGCAATCAAAACCTTTTCATAAGATTTAACCATCCCCACCCTCCTCAGCAGTAGCACAGTTTAGTAATCACTCTGCTGTATTAAATCCTTTTAGCCATAAAGACCAAGATAGTTTTAAATGAAGCACTCCTTAGTCCATAACTTATTGCTTTTTAAGAGCAAACTATTGTCCAGAGAAAGCGTAGGAGCCTGGGAGCTAGGATCCCCTGGCTGTACGCTTCAGGCTTCTGCAGACATGCTGTATTATGGCAAAATGCAACAGAGTCCTGGTTACAGAATTAGGGCCTGAGCTCTACAGGCAGATTTCTGTGCTCACTGACATTGAAAGGGGCTCCGAAGTTCAGCATAGAGATCAAGAGTCCTCAAATGTAGCTTCTACAGAACAAGTTTACTTATGCTACTTACACACATTCCTAGAACCAATAACAGCAACAGCTGGAAAAGTCTTGAGTCAAATAACACTTTAGATTCATTCCAGGAAAAAAGCAAACAAACAAAAAAGAAATATTCCAGTGCTTCCAGAAGAGGCTGAAGCAGAGAGATAAGTATGTGATGGGATGCCATGAGACTTGGGCAAGTGACCTGTAGAGAACCCTCCACAACTAGAAGGATTTCATCAACAAGCAATAGTACTCAGAAGACCACAGGTCAAGCCTTTGGAAACCCAGCAAATCCGAAATTAAGCAGAAACTACCACATCTCAGATGAAGTGGAACCTAGAGTGTACAAGAGAGGGTGAGTGGCACCGTTCTGGCATTCGGAGCAAACAGCAAATTTTCACATGCTCCACCAATCACAAGTAGTGCCCAAATAGGCAGCTAAATAAGGCTTAGATTCTCCAAAGTGTTCAATACCCACCAGATAAGGCCAGGAATTTCAGGCTGCTTTTTTTTTTTTTTTTAACTAGTAGACTGAAAGATTTTTAAAGCTATTTACATATTCTAGGAGGAAATCAGGAGCTAAATTCTTTTGAAACCTTCAGTTCTGCAGCTGTGGCAAAATAATCATTTTCATACGAAAAAACTGCAAATCCAAAACAACAGCCTTAAAAAGACAAAAAGATTTAAAGTCTCATTTAAAGTTCAGCTTAGGAAGTCCCCACAAGGAAATCCCCACTGTTTTATGTTCCATGATAACAATTTTAGTAAAATTCTCTTCCATATACTTTGTAATTAGACAGTATCAAGAAGCATTTACACATAGATTAGAATAACAACTCCTCCTGTAGTCTTGAAATTACCAGCAGTATGCAGTTGATTTTAGATTTCTTGCTCTCCCACACCCACTCTTCACTTGTACATCTGTCTCTGTGCTCTTCTGCATCGTATTTTTCAGTAATTTGTGAAACTTACAGCTATTGCTTTTAAATAATATTCATCTCATGGAGGGGAAGTCTTTTTTCCTATCCCTCTTTTCCCTTACACCCCTTGCCCCTCCAATTATGCACTATTTTGCACCAAAAAAAAAAAGATCCTGGTATGTGTTACACTGCATTCTGTTTCTGTATTTCCCCCACAGTTCCCACTAGAATATTGTATTCCTTTTTCCCATCCTGTCCAAACTGTCTGTGTGGTTGCTACATACTTTTTAACAGTTGTCACATTCCTCCTAAAAAGTGGAAGGATTTCTCCAAACACTCATCAAGTGATTTCAGTTAGCTCAGTACTTCCAGCCCTTCCTTCCCATGTGACTGGTTTACAGATGCAATAGATGAAGTTTTGTGGCCCTTAACATGATTAAGGTGCAGAAAATGTAGACTTCCTTAAGCTCACTCACCAGTTATGTGGGTAAAAACTCAAGTGTCACATGGGTGTAATCTGGCAGAAACTCAGGCACAAAATGTAAAAAGGAAAATGAAAAATCCAAATTTGGGGTTAGTTTCTGTCAGGAGAGAAAAGAAATGGTTAAACAAATTAAGAGAGTGCATAAAGACAGACTTGCAGACTCAGGAAAATTGCAGTTTCCCAAAGGACTTAGCTCTGTGCCAGAAGTCTCTACGTTTCCACCCTTGAAGCAAACACAGAACAACAGCGAGGACTCAGTTCCCTATAAGAGTGCACTCCCTTTCCAAAACGCGCATCTACTCGGCTTCGTAGCTCTAACAGCCGCTCACCTAGTCAGCGAGCACACAGGCCGACACGACGCTCCTCTCCGCATTTGGTGTGCCAGAGAGTCTAATAACAACACTGCTGGCTACATCCTCCGCAGCAAGGGCTAGCACCATCAGCTTTGAAAGAGCTGTGCCAAAGTAGCTGAGGATTTCGGCCCAAGTATGCACAGGAAATCAGAGTGTATAGGCAGAGGAGGCAGAAAATCATTTAATTCCTGGCACATCAGTGAACGAATGCCCTGAAGAAGAGGGAGAAAGGAGAGAGGTTTCTCCTCCATCTCTCTGCTTTTGTAAAGCTTTCCCTAGACCTTTTGAAAGATGATATCTTCACAGGCTTTGCAGGAAGGTCAAACCTTTGTCCGACAGCTGCAGAAGCAGAGAAGAGAGTCCAAAGGACGATTTTTGCTCTCTCAGTACAGACCCAGCAACACGAACGGCATGGCAGACACAGCTGGCTAACCGGGGTTCAAAGCCACTATCTTTTCCCTTTTTCCAAACACACATACACACACTCACTGGTTGTATTTCCCTCTCTATTTCCAGACCATAGAGGTATAAAACAAACACACTATGTGAACTACTGCAGGGGCGGAAGCAGGAGTTCAGAAGGACCCCAAGCTGCCAAACACCTTTTAGACCCTGAACCTTCTCATTCACAGTAGTCAGATTTGAAGAATTTGCTTAGACATACAGATAAATCCACATTTTCTTTTTCATGTGTTGGACTGAGAATTACAACTAATGATATTGCCATGAAGCACTGATGAATCCTTGAGGAAACAGATATTTGTTGAGACAAATTAAGTAAGACTCTGTTTTATGCTTAATTGTACCAAAAAAAAAAAAAAAACCAAACACTCCACTTCAGCCACTTTAAATCACACATCTACACATCCATGAGAAGCAAAAAATGTAGAGGAAAGTGTCTGCAGCATGAATATGAACCCATTTTAATGACTAGAAGCCCTATCCTGTCATCACGTGTCTTTTGACTTTCTGTTTATTGAAGAACTTTGTCTTGCTATTATGTTTTCGACCAAAGAGAAATCACATCTCCTGGCTGTATGTAAAAGTTCTTTTTCAATGGAAATTACCATCCTGGATTCAGGGCAACTCAAGTAAATTTGCACCTTCGCTCCCAGAAAACAAAGCAAATTTCTCATTTACAAGGAAATCTCTTGACCGGATAAATGTAGAAGGTATACTCTACACTTTTCCCTCACGTTCTTCTAACTAAAGGTGGCCAGGAAGTGGATGAAGAAGGTGAAGTGGAATATAAAAATTGGGTCACAGTCTCCTGTGCATTATACCTTATGTACTTACATATATTGGTGCAAGCTGAATGTAAAACATTGCCATACCCTACCACTAGCATCTTATAAGGATTATGCCCCACACTACATTTGGGCATAGTCATTAGAAAAGAAGAACATGTTTTTTTGACTGAATTGTCTGTGGACACAGTGGAAAACAGAGAAAGGTGAGTTCATCGTGAGAAATCTAAGCAGGGCAATAAAAGCAGTCCCAAAGCTCTAGAATGATCAAGTATTTGTCCCCTAGAGCTCTCTTAGCAAGAAACAGCTTTTGTTCTTCAATATACAGCAGTGGAACAAGAACTGCAGTTTGAACATGGAAATGCTCCCTATGACTGCAAGCCTGGAGCCTTCTCTGTGTGGAATCTTATGGTGCAATTTGTGTATTACAAAAGACTTTATTGCACAGTTCTTGGACTTTTATTTTTTGGTGAGGAAATATGTACCAATTTCAGACTCCCTCCTTGGCACACATCTTTGGCCTTTTTCTGCTTACCATTTCAACTCTCAAGAGAGGGAGTACACTCCAGTAGCACAATGTACTCATGTTATGATAAGAATGGTTGAGCATCATCTTCTCCAGATGTTCATACTAAACTCAGAACTTTTAAGAAATCACTTTGGCGAGACCAAAACCAAATAACCAGAGGAAGGGAAGTCACTGAGAGAGACAAGACAGAGGGCTAACAAGAAGAGTATGGGAAAGATCAGGAGGGGAAAAGGGGATAGAGGGAAAAACAAAAGGGAGAAATGCCGAAGAAGCTGGGTATAGAGCTTCTGACAGTGAAAGGCACAGTTAAATCCTCTCGCATAACAACTAGAAGGTTCATCACCCTCTAGTTCCTATTACAGACAATGGAAAAAGAGGAACACCTATGAAGAATGCTTCATACATCACCCACACAAAGTCTGGAAAGACCAATTCCTATCAAACCTCTTTGGCATGTTTCTTTCAACGTAAGGACAGGCCACAGTGCAACACAAGAGTCCAACCAAATGTATTGTGGTATGTATAGCAGGGAGATAATCTATACTTCTCTAAAGCACCACCATCAGGTGGTTTTCAGGTCAAATATTTAGATGTTTGGACAAAAACAGACTGGGGCAGTGAGATGCAAGTGCATTTTCCAGCCAGCTCTGTTGGGAGTCAGTGAGAATACCTTTTTTTCCTTCTTCTTCTTCTTTTAAAGGTATCTGTTTCTTGTATGTATAAGCCCTGCTTTTTCTGCTTTCTAATGATGACAGATATAACATCATTTAACTCCTTTTTGTCTCACTAGCATCTTCCTGGGAGCTGTAAGTGAAGATGAATGGGGCAGAACAATGACACTACCTTGCTTTGAGATCATGGATAAAAAGTGTTATATGAAGTAAGTATAACAAGTATAATTTTAGATATGGCAACCTAGAGGTGTGAAGACCTCCTGAGACCACCCAAGCTACCCTATCTGTCTTAAAGATTGACTTCTTTGATACACACTTCTTTTTTGCTGCTGTGTTCACTCAGATTCCTGGAGTTCTAGTAACAGAGTGCTCTGCTTCTCATTTAAGCTAAATAATACTTTCTTATTTTAATTCTAAGGGGTTGAATATACTTGATTTTGCCAGTTTGACCTGTCTTACTAGAGAGCAGAATGCATAACAATTGACAGTGTCTGGCACAGTAGAAGAAAAAAAATCAAAGAATCCTAGGAAACAACAAGTCCACAGTGAAAAATATCTTAGCAGAAAAAGGAATGGAAAAGTCTATATTCTGTATTCTATATGTCTTCCTGTTTAGAATTTTTAGCTTAAAAAAGCCACATTTTTCAAGTTGCTACATTGTGTCTCACTTGATCTTTCTCTTTTACCCCATTGTGTTACTTTTAACACCTCTGCTAGTCTTCTAAGAATCCCCTTGAGGTTGACTACATCTCCTGTTAATATAAAGCCCACAATGGAACACAGTGTTCTTGGTAAAGTAAACAGACTTGGGCATGAGCCCACTTACAGTCCTTTTCTATTCATGTGATTTCAGTTATTTGAGTATGTCTCTCTCAACTATAGTGGTTAAATGAAATGAATGCTTCCAATCTGAAGCCAATAGCTGTATCTACTCCACAGGGAGACTGGGAAGTTTGGACTGTTCTCTCTAAAGGACTGAAGCCTCTCTGGAATGAAAGACTACCCCACAGCTAAATATTTTCATTTCACATGACATCTGGCTGCTGGGGAAGCAACTGTGATATGGTCAATTCACTGTTCTGGATTCTGGCAATAAGGGTTTGTAGGTGGAGCAGACGGGCAGTGGTAGAGCAAAGACGTTAAAAACCACCAGTACAACAAATAGATTTTATAATTAATAGAAATGTCACAGAAAATATCAAAACAGATGCAAGGGAAATTCATCTATGCTTTAATGAAACCACACTGGAGAACTTTCCTAGGATGAAAGCTTCTTCTAAATGTGCTATTTTTTTTTTTTCTTTTTCCCCAGCAGCAACAGAACTGTTACACAGCTTGTAGAATAACCTTTCTTCTGATGTTTCCCCTCATCCTAGTGCATAGCACAGGACTATGTTTAAGGTAAAAGTGGAAATTCATTAGGGATGAAAAGAGGTTATGCACTGCTCTGCCTTCTGTTCCTCCTCCCTCTCCTTTTAATATCAAATATCTGTAGAATTTTTATGAGAAGATTGGGGTTATATTACCATTAAAATTTATTATTACCTGAATTTCAGCCAAAAATAATCACAGACCACAGAGTTCATAAATTTCAGTCACAGGTTCAACTCACACTGCTCAGGGCAGCACTACAGCAAAGAAGTTAAAAGCAAAAGGGACACAATACGTGTTGACGCGCAAGGTCTCTTTATACAGCTAAAGAAGGAATATCCTTCATATGAAGGCAAAGGACAGCTGCTCAAAATGCCCTTCCAGCTTTGTGCATGGTAACAGATAGCACTCCCTACCAAAGCTCTTTCTTTTTTAGACCAGAAAAATGTGTTGTGTGAGGGTATATATATTGACTACAGAGATGCAGATTTCAGAACAGTCATAGCAACTCTTGTTGGAGTTGGGCACTACTTGGACATGGATAAACAGTCATACAGTTTCTTGAAAGAGCATCACATAAGCTCACATGACCTCAGATCTCAGTAATAGCTCTCAATTTTCAACAGCAAAAATAGATTCAGACATTTTAAAGATCTATATTGATTTGACTGACAGTAACTGATTCTGATTTACTACATATATATTTAGAAATCTCTAAACACAGTCTAACACACCAAGAGTCATGCTCAGCTACTCATACATTGTTTCCAGAAGTGATGGGTTGCAGCAACTGCTACAACAGCTATATTCATCATTTAAAGTGACAGATGAAGTTTTTTTGTTCTTCTTACTATCCTTAATAAGCATAGTCTTGGAATCCAAGACACCTATGATATTCTGTGGACAAGAAATGAATATCTATGTAGGAATTGAATTATTAAGTAACTAAATGTTAAAACTTTCTTTTTAAATATGCTCATACTGAAGAACACTTGATATTTGATTTTGATATTTTAAAATACAAGCTCTACATCCACAGAAATCTGCAAGCAGCTTCCAATCTTGAGAGCTGTATACAAAATTTGTCTTACAGGAACAGAAATTGAAGAATTCCACAAAAAAAAGCCCCACTGCTTTCATATTGATAAAGTTCTCCAGAATGAGGCAAAGATATGGGATATAGCAGCCAGAATAACTGAGGACAACCTCCCTTCTTGCCCCTTTAATGTGCCTGAATCTGAACAGTTTGCTGTTTCATTTCTCTTAAAAAGGTTACGGGCAGTCCTGTCAAACCTGATTGTTTTCAGAAACAACTGTTTACCCCCATGCAATGTCTTTAAAACTCAAGTATTCCAAACTACTTTATGAACTCATTGTAGAAATGCCTCTGAAATACAAAATGAAAATAAATAAATAATTTTCTAGAAGAGTTCTAGTCTGCCTTTAAAATAACTTAGCCAGGATTTTCCTCTATGTTTAATCATCTGATATTTAAATATTTTTACTGCACACTTACTGTGGGAAAGATTCTCCATATCTGGAGAATCTCCAGATTCTCCATCCATGGATATGGATGGATCTTCATATCCATCAGTGTCTGATACCCAGTCTGCTGTAAACACAAAGTGGGATTATCAGGAGCAAAGATTGACTCTAACTGGGAATTTTTAGCTTATTGCATTACTTTCATAGATCATAGACATGCTAGTGACTAATGATTACCTCTCATCAACATGGGATAACATCTGATTCCTAAAACAATGGTTTGTTCTTTCCAGAGTGAGCTGGAAGATGTGGCTCAATAAAGACTAATATTTGCCACAAAGTTGCAGTTTATGAAAAAGTTTCTCAGTTGTTCATGGTGGACTCTCAGATATAAATATACAAGGAGGCCAAAGCCAAAAAAAAAAAAAAATCAGAAAACTTTTAAGAATAAAATTATTTTTCCTTGGTAAAGCAACACTAAAATGAAAGAAACAAATGTAAATGCTAAAAAAAGTAATAAAAATATAGCACACTTTTGTGTTATGTCATTTGTATAACCAACGGTATGCAATTGCAAGTTAAGTAATATAATGCTCCAGAGTTCATGATCATTTAAATTACTTATCCTAGTAAAAGAGGGGTTATTCTTCCCAGCATCGTAATTAGCCTTTCTTTCAGCTATGCAAATAATTAAATAAAAAATTAACAGTGCTTAATTTTGTCTGTCGTCATTAACAGCAGAGACCGATCTAAACAATCTCAATACAGTCTTCAAAGTGGTTCATTACTACCCATTTGAAAGTAGAATAATTCATTTTCTATTTGAAACTTTTCAGACAAAAGTGAATATAACTAAGATAGTCAGGAATATAGCATAAAACAAATTAATCCATTCAAACTTTGAAAATGTAGTACCAATTACAAGTAATATTACTGTTAGTGATACCACTCTGACACTAATTAATTGAAAATATTCACTTTCAACTTAATATTTAGTTTACATAAGTAAAAATATACTAAGATGCTTTATCAGTAGGTCAGACTTCAATCCTGGAGAGTGTGTAATAAAAGTTTTCAATCACTTCTACCTGTGAAAATGATTTCAGAATTATAATAAGGACTTTATTATGAGCATATAGGAATGTTGAAGGAAATCCCCATGGTTACTAAAAGAATATTACTTTTATACAGCAGTGTGAATTTGAATATTTTCTTGTCTTCACAGTTGCATACAACTAAAAAAATGAAAGCTAATCCTTGAAAGAGTGATTCATTTTAGACATTCTCTGTATCTATAAACTTTAATGTCTTTAATTTTGTAGCTCTTCCAGACCAAAATGTCTGGCCCTGCAGTTCAACCTGTGATTATCCTCTTTACAGGATGTTCTGAAATTTCTGGATTCCTTTGTGAGATTAGGCATTTCTTTAATCATTATTTATGAAACTTATTGCAGGACAAAGTTAAACAACTTATAACTAATATATGGTTAAAGATGAGTATGCTTTTATTTAAATATATATTCAAAAGCTAATTAGAAAAATTAAAATTCACATTTCGACTTTCCCAAATGGCACATTCTTCATCTGATTCAGCAATTCTCTCTACAAAGCCAACCCTTCACAAAGTCATAAAAATACAAATGTAGGGTTGAAAAAACACCAGATATGAATCATTTGGCTCAACAGTCATGTACTAAGAAATTATACAGTGTTCATCTTCAAATCGCTGTTCTCTCAGTTCTTTAACACTTGTGAAGTAATTTATGTCTGTTCCTACTCAAATAGGACAGTGGAAAACATTTTCTTTGTGTAAATATATTTAGGCAGACTATAGAAACATACCACATATTAATTAGGTTAAGAATCAGCTTCAAATTTAAATTAACTGCAGCTGTAATTGCAAAGTTTCATGACAAAAAAATAAAAAGCAAAGATATATTGAAATGTATTAGAATTCTCAAATACTATTTTAAATAACAAAGTGGTACCTATAAAAGTTCAGTAACAATTCAGTATCAAGACAGCATTAAATGAAGGACATCATAAGTCTGTTTTCAGTTCTTCCTATGTCCTTTTGAAGGAAATTGTGAGCTAGTAGAGAGTACGCAGTCACACCTCACTGTTCATCGGATCAGACCAGAGGAACAATGCCACACAACTCTCTAACTATCACAACTCAGCAACATTACTTAGAATTAAATTTTCCACAAGCAATCCACAGATTTTTTTTCAAGTCATGAACCTATTTGCAACAATTTCATCCACTTGCGTATATTCCACAGGGGAGAAAAAGCTGAATTCAATGTCACAAACTGTGTCCTCAATGCTACTAACTAGTATACCAGGAAAACAAAGGAAAAAGAAAAGTGGTAAGAATTTTCTGAGCTTGGGTTTTCAAGAATTCATATATTCTCTTCCTCTCCCCTCAAAAATCTCCCCTCCTCCCATCTAAAAAATCCCATTAGGTATCTGTTTGACTGAGTGCAGGAGACATCAAAGCAAAAGCAATTCAAGCCCTTTGAGTTTCAGGCCCAACGTGTCAACCGAAACAGAGCGAGCGAGCGAGCACTGGGTTCAAATGTGATCATTTCCCCAAACTAAGCACAAGGGAGATAGATAGGTTAGAAAGACTGATGGTGCTGTACTTGGTTTGAGGTCATTTTCAGAAGTTACAAAATTTACCTTTCAAATTCTGCACAGCCTGAGCTGAAAAGCTTCAAAAACCATCTCTGGTGGAAATTCTCACGCTCCTCACTCTGGGCGTCACAGGGCACCTGGGGGAACTAACGTCGCCCGTGGTTCCTGCTCACCTCCTCCATGTCCCCAGCCCTGCCCTGGCCCAGGGCCCCCTTTCAGCCTGGCACCACTGTGGTGCCATGGGGCAGTGACTGATGACCCTGGGATTGGGCATGGGGAGGCCGGGGGACAGCCAGGTGCAGGCATATTCAGGCCTGGTAGTGTCCTCAGGGACCTGACACAGGAACCCTGAAAAACATTTCGTTATCTGAGCAGGACAGTCATAGGACCCAGGCTTTAGTCCAGAAAGAAGCAGACTGTTTTTCCAACAATCTCCAATTCCTGTTCTTTTGGCCACTTGACTTTTTTTTTTTTTTTTTTTTTTTTTTTTTTTTTCTGACTCAGTTCTTCAACTTATAACATGAGGACAACAATATCCACTTTTGAAGAAATTTGACACGTCTGGTCATCATGTTCTTGAAGCGGTAAATATTACTGCATTGCAGAACTATGAATAAGAGACCAAAAAGATCATTTTATTTTATCCTAACTAATTGCATCATTCAAAGATGTGCTGCAGATAGAGAAGCAGGAGAACATTTCATTGTCTTTCCTTTTTCCCTTTTCCCAAATTAATAAATTTACAGGTGTTAATGAAACATAATTTGCATCTGTGTAATTTTCAGGAGTTATAACTGTTCAGCAAGCTTCTGCTTCCATCCCCATGGAAACTGCCATCAAACTGCCAAAAATGGGATCAAATGCTTTAAACTAATCACTGCTTCAGTGAGGAAGGGCTGTTTTCCAGAGCAGTTTCCATGGGATCAGAAGGCATTGCTGATTGTCTAATTGTTTTAAATCTTGTGAAGTGCATAGGCAAGTGTTCAGCCTTTGCAAATGTGGCTTTTTTTTTTTTTTTTCACCTTTTAACTAGATATCTAAAGTAGAATTTGAGAGCTTGATTCTTCTCCTATGCCACTGGGTGCCACTCCTATGCCAAAATCTCACAGTCAGTAGTTTCACCAGTGTTAAGCCAGTATTGAAGAAAGTCCATCATTTAACTTTGGAGGAAAGTTTGCAATGGGATGAACAAGAGAGAGAACAGATGTTATTTGTATTCCACAAGATAGCTCAACACTGCTGTGAAAGGAAGAACTCCACATCTGGTACTGTCAGCCAACGCAGGAAAGGGGAGCCAGGCAGGAATTATAATAATACAGCAGACTTGCTTTGTGCTTTCTATTCTCACCTATGCCACCCATATAATATCTTCCCAAGCTACTGAAAAAAAAAAAAAAATAGAAAAACAGGATCTACTGAAAAGAAAGTCAGAAGTAAAATCTACAGGCCATTCTTCCAGCTACTACTAGACTGAAAGGTATATTCTGCTGTGCAACTCCTTGAAGAAGCGCTCAAAGTAAATCTCAAAGTCATTTTGCATGCTTATAGTTTAGCCTTACACTAGCAAATCTGGTTTGGTGTAAAAACTAGCTTTTTTTTTCATGAATCACGCTTTCTGAGTCCAATTTCCATGTTAAAGAGCTGCATTTCAAGCTAATCTATTTAAATAATGTCCATGAGGATGCATACAATAGGGAATGCCTCTGATTTAGTCAGAGCATCAGATTCTGCATAAATACAACCAATTTAAAATACTAAGGGAGAATTTATTAATTCTGATCATGATACTAACGAAGGAGAGCAGTATAAAGACAAATCCAACTACATCCTAGTATTTTTCAAATAAATAAATAAATAAGAATAAATGTTAGGTTTAAGATTAATTTTTAAAAAGATGTAGCCATTTGGAACCCATATTTTTGCAGCAGAATTACAATAGAGCATGGCTCTTCTATTAAAACACTTGGTAACTTGAAAATAGGTCTGCAGATACACAACAAAATATACAAGATTTCCCTACTCTAAGATTATACTGTCTTTATTGCAAATGCAAGAAAGACAATGTGATTTGAAAGTAAAAAATATGTAACTAAATAAATGTCAAAAAATTCAAAGAAGATAGTTGGAGAAATCATGTTCCTGACAGAAACCAATGGAAAATTAACCCATTGACCACTGGATCTTTTATTACCAAGCAACAGAAAGCTTAAGGCATCAAGCTACTTTGCTCAAGAAATCAAGCACATGCTCTTGGTTCTGAAAGCTACTGGCTCAAGCACAGCCTTTGGGCAGGACAGCAACCATCACAGCCACAGAAGGGCCTTAAAAACAAGGGCAAAAAGTACCCTCCAAATGACTCAAGGCCTGGTCTTCCAAATGTGAGAGAAAAGAATTGAGAAAAGCATCCTCAGCCACCACCACTGTTAGAGCCAGCACATTCCTGAGAGGATATAGTAATTAGGGACTAGATTTTTCTTAAGTACTAAATAATCCCTTAGTGAGACCAGCTGCAATCATTAAGAAGCTGTGATTCAACAACTTAAGGAAATGGAAAGGGGAATGAGACCGAACTATTAAGGTTAACAAATTTTTGAATTTGGTGGAATGTGTCAGTTCTGTTCAACTGAGTTTAAATCTTGTTTTTCAGGGGGCAGAACCTCCAGAGGCATAGAAATGGGGTAACCAGGTGCAGAATACTGCCTGCAGCAACTTGTTTTGAGAGACTGGTGAGAACCACTGGGGTCTACATGAGGCTACAGTTTTCTCCTCTGGACCCCCTGGATGGAACTTTTCCTTTTTTTACTTTGGTTTTTTGTATGAGTTTTAAGGCCAGAGATTAGCTCTGGCACAGGACTAATGCTGCCCACATCTGAGAAGCCAAACACATTTGTAGCAGCCAAGCCAAGCACATTTTGAACACCATTTCTCCAGTATAGTTCAACACTTTCCTATGATCTCTACGAGTAGAATCATCAGGGCAGCAAGAAGTCAGTTAGAATCACAGAATCATTAAGGTTGGAAGGGACCTCTGGAGATGACCTAGTCCAACCCCGCTGCACACGCAGGGTCACCTACAGCAGGTGGCTCAGGGCTGCGTCCAAGCGGGTTTGGAAGATCTCCAGAGAAGGAGACTCCA
>VZSV01000012.1:6569972-6615986 GCA_013398735.1 Nothocercus julius
AGAAGAGGGAAAGAGACTTTAATCAGTCTAAACTTCTCTTTAAATATATGCTTCTTGTCTCTCACCCTGCCACCATACTTAGCTGTGCACAATATCTGGCTCCATCTTCTCAGGAGCGCCCCCAAAGGTAGCAGAAGGCTGTTGCTGGTTTCTCCCTGAAACCGCCTCTTTTCCAGATTGAACAGGCCCGACTGTGGCAGCCTCTTCCCACAGGGTGAGAGCTCCAGCTCCCTGTATCACAGTGGCCCACTGCTGGAGATCAGATTAGATAACCACAGTACTCCTTCCTCTTTCTAAAACAACTAAGGAGAGAGAAAGAACTGAACACTTACAGAAAGCACAAAAATGATCCATTACAATGAATCACACATTCATGGTGTTAACGTGATGTCATCACATGATGATATACACAGTATTAAAGGCAGAGGCAAAGAAACAATACATATTTCAGGGTTGATGCTCAGAAAAACATTAGGCCTTCATGGTAGCTAAATGCAAAATATTCCACAACAGATGAATGAGAGTTTTCCCTGGAAGTTTCTGGTGCTCTGAGCTCTCTTCACTGATATTGTGAAAGTTTTCACACTCCTTAGGCTTTGTATCTACACAATGGTTAAACAGGGAGCACCTAGGAGTCAGTGGCTCTCCAGCTCTGCTTCCCCAGCAGTTCCGCCTTGGGTGTCACCTGGCAGAGCAGAAGCAGTTTGGGAAGACTGAGCTGTTCATGGCTGGTACACTCCAGCAGTAAGTTGCTGGATTCTTTCGAAGATGTGTACTCTAAGACTTTTCAGGCTCGTTTATAGCTACCATAAATTAACATACACTAATGCTCAAAGGCTAATTGGAAGAATTACAGGTATGCCCTCAGGGAAGCTTTTTCTGACAGTCACCACTAGAAAGACTTTTTTTTTTTTTTTTTTAATAAAAGCATCAAAACAGAGCTTTCTGTTTGTTCGTTTGTTTTTTCTCCAGAGACTTAATCCCCTCCACTGTTTCTTTAGGTGACATTCACACAATGTGGACACCATAGAGCAGAAAAGTCCATAGAAGGAGTGTTTGTTCTCCAGACCAGATCAACAGGCAGTTAATTTCCTTTTGTCTCTTACTGACTTTGAATGCCAGTAAGGTGAATATACTGTTTATAACTTTTCTCAGAACTTAACAAAGATGGTGGTAGTGTATGCCTGATACTGGAGAGTATAAATTAATGCTCCACTCTCAGACTGTAAACCTTTTAAGGCAGGGATGACATTTTCCTAATCCAGGCAGGACCTTAGGAACTCAAACCTACTTTTCAGCAGAGCTCCTTCAAAGTACTAAATCACCATTATTTACTGGCAGCAAATCTACAATCTGTAATACAGATCATCATAAATCCTCCTGCACTCAGGCCACAGAGCTTCAGCCAACGTTACCCTTAAGAGCATCAGTCAAGGAAAAAGACTAACCACGGTCATGGAAGCTCCAGTCTTTCTGCTTCCCTCCAGCAGACTGTGTGAACCAAAAAAATGACTCTAATTTCAGACCCTTCACCCTAATGCACTGCCTCGGGCTTGCTGTGAGGACCAAAGACTCTCTTGTGCTGCATAAAAGCATGCTGCAAGTACGAGGCACTGTAAGTAGCAGGTTGATTGCATAAAATCTGTCAAGTATCAGATTACATTACAGCTTCACAAGACCAAGATCATCCACCCAATGAGAGAAAAAGTGACACAAAGTCTGCTGCACAGTTCAGAGAGGTACATGCAAAAAATGATCCTTTATTAGGGGTGTAGTGTAATGTACAATTTCACACCTTTCTATCCACCTCTAGAGAGACTTCACAGCTCTAAAAACAGAATCTCTGCAGGATACCTGGCATGTAATGGTGTGCTTTCTAATGAGCATGCTTTTTATAGCCTATAGTACAAGATCATAGTCCATCATATAATGGAAATGGTCTAGGTAAGTGCTCTTTGACTTGTTCCACTACAAAGTCAGCCAGTTCCCCTTAGGTCACCAGCTCCCTGCTAAGTCAAATAGATGGTTTCTGCACCAAGGGAGGTGAGGAACTTCCTTGCATCCCTTTGTAGCACCTATTTCAAAAAGCGGGGTGACTCCTGTAGGAGAGCACTCAGTATAAACCAACTGCCTGAGTTTTCATCCTGGGTTTGGGGCAGGTTCTTTAGCCTGTCCTGAGCAATGCTTCTCACTCTCCACAGACCTCTGTTTCCAGCTTATACTTACACAAGCTGCAGTCATGGTGGAATTGGGACTCTAGGCAATAATGCTGCACAAGGTCAAAGCATGAGTTATACCTGAAGCAAGATGGATGTGGAAATACAGGATACAAACAGTGTAGCAATAGCATAAATTATCTGGTAAGAATAACTCTACATTTATAGCCTGTCAGCAATCCGCTGGTCACTTAACCAGGAATGACAATTTAGGAATGCGGTTGGTGCTCATAAAGCCATTTGTAGTTCTGAAAACTTTTTTTTTTTAGAGCTATGAAATAAAAGTTACTCTACAGCTGTACTTCAAGAGAATGTGATGAACAAATAGGGTGGCAAGAGCAACAGGTTTTGGTGAAATATAACAGTTAACACTCACTTGATAGTGTGAGCACATATAAGGGAAACAGACCTTACCAAGAAGGCAATTAAAGCTTCCAGCCAGCTGTTCCATGGGCATAAATCAGTTGCACCATTTTATACAAGGTGAAGAGCTGGCCCTAAAATGAATTTACCCTGCTTCTGTGTTACCAAAGAGCTTCTGTTTGCTTCTCTTGCTCATCAGCACTTGAAAGGAAGCATCCCATGAAGTATATGCCAGAATCCACACAATATATCTCATTGCATTTCCTCATCATATCCCCTCTGCTGATGACCTCTGGACCTTTCCTTTCAAATCCTCTGTGTCCTGATACCCCCAACTGCACAAACATGGTTACCCATTTCCTACAGAAATAAACTTTGCCCAGTAACCATGGACATAGTTTACCCAGTCAGGAAAACATACAAAACAACAGTCCATTGTGAAAAAAATGAGAATGCTCCTGTTCCCATTCAGTGACCCCATCCTTATGGACACCACAGCGGTAATTTTTCTTATCTAAGGAAACATGACCACATGGGAGAAGATTACCCACTGGAATATTGCAGTCACATTGAGCAATGCCTTTCTTCTTCCCCTGCTGTAATCACAGTACTGAAGGATAGATCTGACAGGATTTTATTGACACAGACTTTTTATAGATCCAGTTAAAAGGTCCCCAGACACTCATTCAGCTTCCTGTACCTATAGTACAAAGGCACTGCAGAATCATTGTTAGTGAAAATATATTTTGCTCCGAACAGGCAGGGGAGGAGAGAGGGGAATTCCAGGAGACCTTAACAAACGTCAGCTCAGCATGGCATACTACCTGTATTAGTTTGGTAACAGTAAATTATAAATGCCGTAACCAAACAGAAATACTTTCTGTTATCATTAAGGGAATTGTAAGACATGGCCTCCATCCTTAGCTTTAATCTAGCTGATCTTTGGCAAATGTCCCCTTCACCTCATTCTACTATCTTAACAATAAAGACTGGTTCCTTCACTTCATTTATCTTGTCAAATTAGACATATACACTAAACCTTTCACCCTACCTAATGTGGTTGGAATAATCTAAGACAGCCCTAAAAGCCTCCCATCCAGCCACCAAACTTCCTTTAGCGGAACACAGAAGCCACAGAGCTCCTTACAGAAGCAACATCCTACATCAAGTAACAGAATGATCTCAGTTGAACCTCCTGGAATACATGAACCAACTATATCTTTAATTCTGTGTGCTTCAAGACCTCTAGCTGAAGAACTCAGCCATCTCTCTCAGTAATAGTAGCAATATTAGACATGGAAAATAATTTCTGCTTTAACTGCTTGGTTTCTCATGTTTAGCCCCTTTCAAAGGTGATTTTTTTATGCTTCAGGGTAAAAGAAAAACCAAATAAAACATCAGCACCTCTTGCTAAAATGGAAGCGAATTCCCAACAGTTTTTGTGCTACCGGGCAGTGCGGAACAAATACACACACACACGCACTTTTCCCATTGTAATGAAATCCTAACCATTCTTGTTTTTGAATAGGACAACAGCAAAAACAGCTGAAGTTTGAAATGTGACACTGAGCACACACATTGTCCCTAATAAGAAGTACATGATGTACTCTGCTTGAGGAAGACACTCTTTTTGCTTTTTCCCTTAAAAATTAATTGGCTGGAACGAAAAAGAATCCTTTCCCATTTTAACAGAGTCTAATAAGGCTGTCCCCTTTTGACATCACAGCAGTTACCTCTGTCAAGATTGTCAAGCTCATGGGCTGATGAAAAAATTTGTAAGAGGTAAATGTTCACATATAAATAACATTGCTGTTTCTGATTCATAACATGTTAGAAATCTAAACAAAATCACTTAAAATTGCTCACTGATGCATAATGCAGACCAAAGTCTGTCTCTGGCATGCCAAAATTAACTCAGCCTAAACCTCAGAGTAAGTCACAATGGCCATTTCTTCTGGAAAAATAAATAAATATATAAACTAAATTAAACTAAACCAATACTTACAATCTCCTGTGTAATCTTCACTGTGCCCTGAATTGCCTTTGCACCCAGCTTTTGCACCCAGCTGGACGCCTTTCTTTCCCTTCTCCAGTCTTGAGTGATATGGAAATAACATTTCTGGATGTCCTCTCTCCTTTGGGGAATTTGGAAGCAAGTCCAAGGCCCCTTTGCTGCAATTCTCTGTGAGGAATGTAGTTGTTTACTGGACACAGGGTGGGAGTGCTGCTACCACCGTTGTCTACTTACAGAGACCAAATCCTGTAAAACAGACAGCAGCTTCTACATTGCTCTTCTGCTCTTTAGCTTATTTGTGGTCACATTTATGGCATTATCTCTGTGACCACAATTAGGGCCACAGCTGTAGCGTTCAAAGGATCTTAGCTGGGCAGGCACCTGACCCTTCTAGCTAGGAACAGGCCACACCTCACAAAAAAACTGTGCAGGTGGCCTGTCTGACCTTGTCTCACTGTGAGAACAATCCCAGAGAGAGCAATCCTTTCTCTTCCTTCAGATCAAGAATTTGGCCAGAGCAGCACTGTTGCATGTGCCATACATGTGCTACATGCACCACGTGGACTGTTTTGTCCCTGGGCCATCACAGGATCAAACTACAAGTGCAGAAGTTTGCACAGAGGAAAGAAGGACAACAGCCAAAACAAAACCAGGCCTTTGATTATTTGGAGCTTGCCCATTCACAGGGATCTGTGTATATAACTTTCTCACTTACAGATACCTGCAGGAAGCAGGCTGGCATGACAGATATTCAAAGACAGGTACAGTGCAGAAGAAACCACAGCTCCTGATAGCCTCCATAAACCGTTGTGGCCTCAACCCACCCGTAACCAGTCTCCTCCATAAACAGTTGTGGCCTCAACCCACCCATAACCAGTCTAACAGCACTTCGCCCACTCCATTTCTCACCTGCTCCATGGAGCACCGCAGTGCAACCTCACTAGCCCGTAGTCTTTCTTTACCTGATCTTAGCTGTTTAAAATTTTTCAATGTAATACAATCCTAGCAGAATCAAAAGATAGGTTTTGTTGTTGGTGGTGGTGGTGGTTTGTTTTTCATCATCTACCATTGCTGTAATCCAAAACCCAGGTTCTAAACCACAAAAACAGACACCTCATGCCTGCTGCTCTAGATTTTTACCTCAGGTAACTGTGACTGCCAGCACAAGCTACCAGAGTAAGACACTGGCACTGAAGTGAGTTCTACAAGACTGGTTATCAGGGATTGCAAGCTTTACTCAGCATCAAGGAAAGCAGCCATCACCCCCAATCCCCGTGGGTTCTGAGCAGAAACAAGCCTCTAACTCCATGGAGAAGGTAGCTTCTCAGCCTTGGTCAGGAAAACAACACACAAAATATCATGCATGTCATTACAGCAGTTCTGTCTATGAAAGTGTAACTAAAAAGGTGGTGTCTTATGCCAATGTTTGGCCTACAGCTGGTCTTCTCTGCAGTCCTTGGTCTTAGGTCTACAGACTGCAGCTTTCCAAGGAAAGACAGAACAAAATAAGTTTTAATTATTATTTGCTTATGAGAGAGAAAAAGACCAAACGCTCTTTAAAAGTCTGGGAAAAAGAATTTTGAAAACTCAGGCTTAAATGAGCCTTTTAGAAAGTCTTAGTTCAAAAATACTGTGTCTTTACTTCTTTCCAGAAAAACAAATGTAACATATTTACAATAATAATCAAGAGCTCTAAGTAAAAATGTTCAGCAAGGCTAAACACTCACCAATCCCAAATTCATAAAGCAAAGGAACACATCTTTTACCAGGCACTACTGAAAGTAAGACATGTCTCAATATCAAATACTTGCTGTTATTCCAAGGATCTTTACTTTTGTAACTGAACCTATCTCCTGCATTTTAAACCAAAAATGCCCATTAGATTACACATAAGATCTTATGTGCAGCAAATTTCATAGATCTATAGAATCATTTGGGCATTTGCAGATCAGTATGGCACAGTATCTTTTATTTGAATTATACAATTCCATGCTCTCTTTACTGAAAGAAAGCACTTCGATAAGGCCATCTTGATGATTGTGAACGGAAAGTTCTTAGAAAGAGATTTGAAAGACTAATTGTACTTTAGGGATGAAGATGTTCATCACTTTGCAAATTTCCCCTTATTGTACAGACATGGCAGAAGAACAGAAGTGCAATGGCTAAATCATTGTAAAACTTCATTGTTCCTTACAGAGTTTTAGCATAGTCTTCACAGAGGGGATTGAGGAGAAGGTTGTTAGGTTTTGGCTGGGAAACTATATTTCAGAACAATGTTAATCAGACTACTAATGACTACCCCAGGCAAAAGTGTGGCCAGCATTGTTCTTTGCAAAAAATGTACCAGCATTGTTCAGAGATATTGAGCTAGAATTCTTCCTGCTACAGCTGACAGTGGATCATGTTGGTAAGCAACACCATTTCAGTAGGGAAGGCCTAATGCTTTGTTTCTTTACGTGAACAGTATTGGTACCTCTTCACTAAACAGAAATATATCATCAGTGCTGCTTTCTTCCATCCAAGCAAATCTGATAGCCTGCAAGAACAGTTTCTTAGTCCCAGATGAACGAGCAACAGGTCAACTCCAAGTGTAACAACTATAAGCTCTAAGCATAATAATATAATAAGACATTTCTAAACATCCAAAATATTGTGTTTCATTAATAAGCTGTTATAAATACTATTTAAACAAACCTTCACTGCTAATGCCAATGTTGGCATTGCTCTGGATTTGTAATGCCTTTCAAAGGTCATTAATATTGTCATTATCAAATATCCAGCATTTCTTCTCTAAAAGGAGAGGACTTGGTTTTCTTATATGTGACCTGATACTATCAAAAAGAAAATTTAACTTTTTTATTCTGCAAACTCTTTTGACTTTCTGTTCTAATTCAAGATAACAATAAACTACATAGATTCTGAAATCTCAATGATCTCCAGGCAGCAGCTCAGTTCTTGGACCAATCTTGATCTACTTTAAAGACAAACTATTTTGAATGTGTCCTAGACAGATTTTTGAACACAAATTAATTTGTATTACTATAATTATTGGTGTTAGGGAAAAAAAGAGGATTTCAAACAGGAGATACTCAGGCAATCTTCCATGTGCACCCTTTCTTCCTTTTAAAATATGGCAAATACTCTTTTCCACTAGCCCAACACCTTCCTCCATTCTGGGACATAGCTAGCACCATATCATAGCTGAGTATCAGAGCACTTGCTAGGCTGAGACTTTAGCTATTCCAGCTCTGAAGGAGGAAAAAATATTTCTCTAATGGGGAACCCAGCTCAATTTCTCTGATTAACACCCTCTAAGCGATTTGGGAGACTCCTAAGCATGCTGGAGACTCAGGGGATTACCACATCGTGGCTTTGTGGGCAGAAAACAGTTGCTACTGTGGCAGGTCTAAGTACCACCCCTAAGATCGTACCTGGTTCCTTTCAGCTCCCCTGGCCTGATCCTGTACCTACATCACTTTTTGAAGGCAGCATAACCCGTTTTCTCAGCAGGTCTGGATCGCTAATCTAATTTCTCCTTCTCTAGAAAGGCTGCTTCTATCCAGACTCCTCTGGCAGGTCAAAGAAACAGCAAGGGCCCTTATTCATTTTAATATTTAAGTTTTACAACAATCCAGACGCACTGATGACAGACGATCACTGAACAGGAGCATCTCAGCCCAGTAATTTCAGACAGTTACACCCAGTACTGTAGGCATCCATATCTAGCTCTATCCTGATCTCTAATTGTTCACAACACATGGCGGTACTATGATGCGAGAGAAGTGTTAACAACATCTGCAAAAGAAGACTAGACGTATAATTTTTTTTAGTTAAAAAACATTCCAAGTTGCATTAACACGAAAATATGAGAAAACTTAAATAGGACATCCTAACAAGATTTCAACAAGCACCAAAATACAACAATGGCTCTGAAGAAATAGGTTTAAAATTTGAAAACACAGGGAAAGAACTTAAATTTGCAGCTTCTTTCAGAATCAGAAAAAATAATTTATTCCTGATGAACTGGAACAGGTTGAATCAGAAGATATTATGGCATAACAAGGCATATGGACATCATGGACTTCAAAGACCAATGGACACCATCACCTAAAGACTGGAGCTCATTTTCTGGTGTTTTCCTTGGACCTACACTAAGTTTGAAAATTAAGGGCTCAACAGGTTTGGCCCAGGAAGAGAAAACCATATGTGACTTAGAGCCTAGTGCATTTGATGATCAAGGAAAAGTTGTAACTGAGATGCCCACTTGACCACAGGTCTTAGCTCACTCAGCGGATTCTGGAAAAGGTATTACAAAACTTGCAGCCTCTCGCAAAAATTCTATTTTGGAAGGCAAATACCTCTGCCTGACACGAGTTTAGAAAAATAACTAGACCAGTACAATATGTTGTTTACAGTATTGTATTTCTTTTTCAAATTTGAGCCTTTTTTTTATTTATTAAAATAACAGCATCTATGTATTTTATCTAGGTTAAGTTATCATTTCATCAACAAACAAGTACTCTAACTCCCACCCATCCAGCTTTGGAAATACCCCAAGTAAAAGAAAATACCGTCAGTAAAGGAACATCTCAGCTTTACTATTTGCTTTCTGTGAAGGGCATCTCTGCAACTCACATCCAGTTTGTAACACTCCTGGGAACAGTCAGAGTGTCTACAGGAATTATACTATCCGTGACATTTTCCTTCATCCACTTGGCTGTCCCGCAAGCAACCCAAGTCCTGACCTAGTAAGTGCATTCACGAGGTTTAGCAAGTTGAAAAGGGCATACTCCAGCCATTTCTGAAGTTGCTTTTGCTGGCTCACTTTCAGTAAAACACTTAAGTCAGGTTTGTGAGAATATAGCAGAGACATGTTAACCGTAACATGAAGCTGAAGTTCATGAAGAAGTAGAAGATGGTCAACCACATGATAGTCAGTCATTCAAAATTCTAAGATTCCTTTACTGAAAAAGGTATTACCAGGCAAGAGAACATGAAAGTACACCAGGGTTGTTTCAGAGAAGGTACTATAAAATCTGAAGTCAAGCACTAATCTAAAATCCAAAATCCCTGAGTGGTATCTAAGGAGTATTATGCACACCTGATACTATGTCACACCAAATGGAATTTTCTTAATTTAAAAGGTTCCTGTTTAGTCACACGAACATATCTCTACCCAGCATTAAGGAGGCTCACAGGTATACTGGAAGAACTCTACCAAAGTAATGGATTTACAGCAGTTTAACTGAGGCATGAACAAGACACCGGTAATAGATTCAAACCTTCTGAATTTCTGTCAGCTATAGAAAAACTTGTGCATAATATCCAAAGATACTGCTCATTAAAAATACACTGTGAAAAGAGAAAAAAAAAAATGCTGTGTTTCTATTTCACAGTCATCATAACCTCCTGTTCCTCCTTTCCCATGTGCAAGACATTGTTTGAAGAGCCTCTTTATTCAGGCCAAGAAAGCTGACATGAGAAAAGGGAAGTGCTCGTCCATACACATGAGGTATTACTACTGTTACAGATAGAATATTCTTTAAAGAGGTCCATCTGTTTCTGATTTGACATATTCAGAAGAGTAGCCTATTACACTTTTACAAGGATCTGTACAATGTAAGAAAAGCAAAAACCTCTGAATACTCATTAAACACACACATCTGTGGCGTATACCTTAAATACCAGTCCAAAATAGCTTCACACAGTTCCGTTCATGGCTGTCAAATTTCTTTGCTTGAGCATGGAGGAGTGAGGGAGGGCAGAAAGGCTTCTTCTTTCCCTTCAGTTTTCCCAAAGGTGCATAAAAGCAACATCTTGTAAGTCCAGAAATGCTCTTCTCCATGGCTGTATTACAAACAACAGCACCAACCTATGATAAGAACAAAACAAAACAAACAAAAAAGATATTTTTGTTTGAATAACAACAGTTTCAGAAATACTTCTGAGCTGGGTTTGGAAGAACAACTATTCACTCTACTTATTAGCACTGCTCCTGCATCTGGCCAGTATTTAGATCAACATTACTAATGTCATATGCCTTCCTCATGCATAAAGTAATTCAGCTGTATTCTCAGCTATGAAGATGCACATTATCTATTGACAACTTCCATGAATCAGTATTTATATAATCTTTAATAAGCTAAAGTAATAAAATAGGGTTCCAACACCAAAAAAAAATATCTTTGAACTAACAGATAGCTAGAATTCAGTAGACATTAGTACGAACAAAGTCATAGTATAAGTACTTAGACTAGGTATTAGAACTAGGTCCTGAGTGATCATTTGAATTTCAGAGGCAGTATCATTTTCAGCAGATCTCTATGTACTGTAATGCCTATAGCTCCAACTATAATGCAGATATGGGTTCAATATGCTGCCATGAGCCAGCTGTAAACAGGCCAAAAAGATAATGCAGTTAATTGCCATTGCCATTGACTTCCACATAATTGTATTTTTTAAAATTGCCATATAACTGTATACAAGAAGCATTATTCTTCTTTTTATTAAGAAGCACTTAGCCCATGCTCATAAAGATACTAAAACAGCAGTCAGATAGAGGCTTCTGAAATTTGCCTGAGTTCAAAGATGCTCCAAACTTGTGATCAATGAAATCAAGTTATTGAGAAAAAAGAATTGCCATTAGAAACAAATTATTTTAGTGGCAAAGCCACAAGCTCGTGTTCTTCCTTTTCAGTTTCACAATGAAGGAGTTTTTGCCACTTTCAAGGTGCAAAGAAGGTGCACGGAAACCAAACTTCCTCTGCCTTCTGCGGCAAACTGCTTCGCCAGGAGCAAGCAGTGGGACGCCCTTCACCCATCTCAGGCCTCCGCTTCTTCCAGATTCCCAGGGCAAAGGCCAGCACCACAAGCCCCTGTCACTCCCTACTCCACTGCCAAGATTTCTCTGTTGATCTTCCACAATGCACTCCTGTTTTGTCAGTCCAAAAATAACATTGGGGTTATGCTTCAAATTTAGAATTTGAAACAATACAAAATGAACTGAATAGCAAAAAGAGTGCCACTGGTTAGCACAGACCGCAAGGGATAAAACCCAGTGCACCCTGCTACATGAGGGCTAATACACTATGAAGGGCATTTAATTTGGTTATTGTATTTGGCTAGTGGGATACTCTGTGAGCTGCTTTCCTGTGCTTTACTAGTTTGCAGTATTGGTGGAAGTTAAGGAGGCCTCAGCACAAGAAATGGATAAGAACTCTGATTTCTGAGACAGGAAGGATAAGGGGACACTTCTTTCAAAACCATTTCCTGGAAAAAAAAAAATGCATCATGAAGCACCAGCTCTCTGTGAGATGAAAGAATAATGCTGATGTCTTTACAGAGCCCAGTGCTAATTCCGCCTGCTCAGAATAGTGTTTCTGATGCTACATAGTAAATGCAGACATCTCAAAATGGAGAAATGCATTTCCATTTGGCTGTCTGGCAACAAGGACCTCTCAGTCACAGAGAGTGTTAATCAGTTTTCAGACAGACCTCAGACTATTTGTTACCATGTCACAATCTTGCATTAAAAAAAGGAGGGGGAGAAATGAGTAGAGAGAAGTTTATACATGCATATATAACTAAGTACTATCTATGCTTCAGGATAAACTGTTAAAATTGTACTGATTGAATACTGTCCTGGAAGTCTCATTAAAGCCAGTGACTTCCCCTCAAGACTTTCACCAGTTTTTGATGAAAAACTTATGATGTTAGCTATTATATAAAGCTAATACCTGCATTAGGACTCCTCTCTTTTTCAATTAAGTCTAAGATCAAAGCATAAAGTTATTTTCAGAACTGGAAAACTATGAACTCGTGCTTAAACTCAGAAAGCTGGTGATTCAAAATTTTACTTTTAGACCAGTTGTGATCATCTTTTGTGGTATGATATACCACAGAGTCATTTATTTCAAGGGAATATACTAGAGGAGAATTAAGATAATAGCTAATTTCCAATATTTACTTTCATCAAAAGCAAGATTCATTCCTCAGGACAAACTTCTGCCATAAGGAATGGCTTCTTCGGGAGGCCAACACTGTGTCACAATAACACATCCTTAGAAAAGACCAGGTGTGCTGTGTGTATCTGGACACAGTAAGTGTGATGTTGTGCCCATCTCAGGTAGCACCAGTTCAAAACAAACTCTACGCAGCCCCAGCTACAGCATCAAATACCACCACAAGGATGGGAAAGGATGGCATTGCACATGTTGTCATGTGAGGACCAGGGGAAAAACCTGATGGGACAGGAGCAAGTCTGTGGCTGGAGTCAGCCCTGCTCTGGCATCATGGAGCAGGGACCAATAGCCCCGGGTTGGGCTGAAATGAGGCCTGGAGCGTGACGAATCTCAGGGACATTCAGGCCTCACAGGGCCTGTGGCGCCCTGACACTCAAAACCTGTACTTATTAACAACACTTGTGAAAATATAGCTGAGTAATTTGTGTGATTTTTAGAAATAAAATACATTAAAATATTGACAAACTGCAAATTTAAAGCTTTAAAAAAATCTATATTTTAGTCATATATAACATAACAATTACTTATTTACTAACTGGTAAATATTATATGATAGTGCCCATGTGTAAGGGAGGAAAAAAGAGTCTGTTGAAACAAAAAAGTTTTGCTCTTATTCAGCTGATGTCTGAACACCTCATCTGTGATTCTTTTCTCACGCTGTAGAGAAACCTGAGGACTCTCACTAGAATAATATGGCAATATTTCGACAAAACTTACCCAAACATCATCACTGCTTCAGTTTCACTGATGGGTCCTTTGATCTTCAGCCTGCAGAACAGCTCCTCTGGCCATAGGGTAATTTGTGCCTTGGTTTCTTCCTAGAAGAATAGGAATGATTATCCTTCAGTCTGATCACAAAGCCACTTAGCACAATGCAGATATAGATATGTTGCTATCAAACACTGAAAAGTCCAATGTTCTTTTCCAGGCACAAAGTCATCCAGACTTCAAGCTGGTTCATGAAAAGCCCTTCACTGAAGGCTTCTAATTTCACCCCATCAGCACAACCACAGTCATTAGTTATTAGTAAATTATCATCCTCCCAGAGAGTTCTAAAGGAGAAGTTGTAAAGGGCTCAGTGTGTTATGAAATTAATTTCTATCATACCTCTAACTCATATCTACTTGCTTACTATCACCTAGTAATTGAGATGAAGTTATACGTGACACTTAGAAATACAAAGCCCAGAACTATTACAGTCTTAAGTAGGAGAAGAAGAATCCTAGTTAAGGGTGTCACAACACTTTCACTGGGGCCTTGTTTCACCAGTGGATAAAGAGAGAGACCTGAAATCTATGCCTCACCCTAATATATCATCAAGGTAATTGAGGCAGCTCATCTTAAACTTTTGGAAAGTATTGAAAGCCTCAGCTTAGAGAAGTAGTAAGAATAGGGCTTTCATACAGAAGAAGAAAGATGGCCATAACTGACAACACATCAAAACTGAAATTATTCCCCAAAGACTATCCCATCTTAATAAAATTTGTAAGAAAGGTTTTGAAATTCTAGAAATGTGCAGTTTCAACATTTTCAGAACAAGAAGTCTTGTTTCTGTGGTTAAAAGAATCTTCTTCTGTTGAAATTTAATTTAATTTATATTAAAAGATTAAAAAATAAAGATCAATATAAAAATGAAATATGCTTCTTTCTCAAATCACTCATATATTCACTCAATCCCATGCCAGGCCAAAGATTTCAAAATTTCAAAAAATCTCGTGTGGATTCCACACAAAGGAAAGGTATGAGCAGTTCAGGTTCTTCCCTGTTCCCTTGCACTGTGGCTCAGAAACGACCTTTGATAACCACCTTAAGGAATGGGAAGGTAGTTTAGACCTCCAATCCTTTAGACATTTAATATCTCCTTATTTCTTTTTTTTTTTAATTTATAATATTTCTAAAAGAAAATTAGATGTGCAATCTTTAAGGCATTAAACTAAGGAATGCCTTCAGCTAAGTCACCCCAAAATTATTTCTACTTATTGATGAAATTGAAATATGAAACATACACATCTAAATTCTGTTATGTTATGGCTTTTCCATGGCATATAGATTAGTCACTGTTAATGTTGACACTACTGTGACAATCTAGATTATTTATTATAATTATAATATGTTTGAATGGCTTAAAGGTAGTCAAGGCAACTTCCCTTTCTCATCAACCAGCTTTTCCAGTCATCTTTTCTAGAGCACAGAGACAATATCAAGAGAATCTTGAACTCACTATAATCAGCACAGGTCATGAAGTCATTGAACTTAAGGCCAGAACAGACTACTTGACAAAGCAATTTGAATTCTCACACACAAAAAGGCACCTTTATGTGCCCTTGACTATGCTCAGTGCCTTGGATCTGAACAATGCAGACCACAGATTTGGCTAAAGTACATCTTGCAAACAGCTCTCAAGCTCAGGAACCGATATTTATTTATACGCTATGTATATACTAAAAGAGGTTATATGCAAAGTGAGTTCTAGAGATTCAAACAAACAAGGGTAAGTAGCCATTGACTGACATACAAAAACTAAAAATCTCCCTCTGGAATTACACACATCAGGAGCAGTATAGAGGCTTCCTGATAGCACAGCTAAAATGCTATACTATGATGTTTTTCCAGACCTCCTAGCATTAGTCAGAAGCATGAAAAAGAAGACATCCCAAGTGTCATAGCTATGTTGCCAAAGTCACCTCATATGTTCAATGAGATGATTTGACCATACTGAGGGAAAAATATCTTTTGTCTGCACTGTGATGATGCTAGACTCAAAACCCATTCTAGTGTAGCCTAGACATAGGTTTTTCTTTTATCAGAGAAACAATTCAGTGGATTTGTAAATAGAGTATTTGAGAGGATCAAGAAAAGCCAAAGTCCTTCTTCTAAGGTGCTATTAATTCCTTCTGACTTTATAGCAAGAAGAATATTTGTCGAAGTTGCAGAACTATTTATTCTCAAGTCCAGGGGTTCAGTCCGGATAGCTTTCCCAAACTTCCTACTGCCCCACTGGATTTAAGTTTCTATAGTGACGAATGCCTCAAATCACTGGGAAAGACAGGGAAAAAAATGGTTGTTTTCAATTGGATGACTGACTGTGGGAAATGATTTTCTTTTAAGGTACTCTTTTAAGGAATTTGTCAGATAACCCTATAAGGAAAAGAAAATTAAAATTTAGTCTCCATTAATGAGAAGTACCTTATAATTTCTTCTGTGGAAATTGCTTTTTATTTCACTGAGTGAATATAGTACACTTATTTCATTTTTCATTGACTGCAGTACATCAGGCAGGAAAGCAGCAGCATACATGCTTACTTTGTTATAAATTCCATTATGAACTGAAACACAATGAACTCCTTGGAGATGAGGAAAGGTCCCTTTGGTCCTCAGAAAGGGAATTCCTATCTAGAAAAATTAAGAAAGCACAGAATATTTCTTTGCCATAGTAACATGTCCTTGTAGTGACAGTACCACACAGGAACAGTACTGCAGCTGGTACTTTTTTGAAATACTTTGGTATAGATTCTGATTGTTGTCAAGGTCAACACTATATCTAAAGAGTGTTTGTAATGGTATAAGTTAATTTATAGACTTACAGAATAAGGCTAGAAAGAACCATATAGAACATCCTATGTTCCCTGCTCTTTAGTACAACCATGTAATTTCCCGCAGCTCTCTTGCCTTTGTTTGCTGAAGCACACCATCCATTCCTACTTATAAGACTTCAGAAATATAAAGCTCACTGTTCTCCTGAATAGTTTGTTCCAGTGGCTGACAAATTCAAGTACCAGTACCTGTTTAAAGGATGGTGTTGCAGATAATTAATATTCTTCCTGCCAGACCTGCTAATCATAAAAGAAACAGGACTTGAAGGTTTTTGTTTGTTTGTTTTGTTTTGTTTTTAAGAACCCCCAAGTTTTGTGAACTTTTTGCATTTGTTTCTCATCATTTGAGTTTCTAGAGGCTTAAAAAATTTGGAGGCAAATCCCCATTCTGGTTTCTATCTTCCATAGGCCACAATGCTGTCAAACAATGACTGGTACTTTCTGCCCTAGTATTTCATGATTTCCATGGAGCCTTTTTTTTTTTTTCTTGATAGAATGGAAGCTTTCTTCTCACAAAGAAATTATTCCCAGATGGACTCATTGCTGAAAATTCATGAGATCTCCTGCACATGGACAAAAAAGGAATCAAAAGTATGAATATTTCTTAAGAAGCCACAAAATACACTTCCAGATATAATAATAGTTTGCACTTCTGCAGACCTTTATCTTTATATCTTCAAAGCATTGGTCATGCATCCACCATCAGAAAAGACCAGCGATATTAATTGTCATAAAAGTCATGTTACTAAGGTCCCTCTTTACCATCATTGTCAGATTTAGCTATTACAGTCCAAGAGCTCATGAAACTACCACATTTGACTGGCAGACATAGGTTCTGTAGTGCACCCAGCTTTGACAAGCACATCAGCAGCAGCACTTTTGGAAATGGCACTCACTGGAACAGAGTTGGACGTGGGAAGAGCGACTGCATCACACAAATAGTGACTGCTACCATATATTAAGAGCAGGTGGTCTTGATGGGTGGCCTACTTTATTTGCCCTCTCCCTGTAAATCCGTACTTACTTTGAAGCTTTACTCTTACAAGTTTTGAGTCCTTTATTAAAAGCTGAAGCGCAGAAGTGCAAAGGATTAGCCCTTATTGTCCTGTTCATGGGCAGGCCTGTCTGAGGGTCCTTATTCTGTAAAAGGTGGTTAGTAATGGCATAAGTCTTGTGGCTGTTAACTCCCAGAACATATCCACACATGGCAATGGACCACAGTACAGAGAGGCCAGAGCAAACCTCACAGTTGGGACAGTCACACTGCAGCAAAACGCAGAGATGAAGGTAAGAACACCAAAAGCTCCTGAGCCATGTTTCTATGGCACTGCACTCAGCTGACTCAGCCCTAGTTCAAGTTCAGAGCCACTCTGCTACAGCAATACTGCTTCAGTACCCATCTCACAATCACTGCACCACATCCCAGGAGTGACACATGGCTGGGAACCATCTGCAGCAGTGGCTTCTTCCAGCAGTCAGGGCTTCAGAATTGAATGCACAGTAATGCTGAAAAGAAAACAATAAAGAGTTGTACATTTATCTTCTGTTACACCAACAGTTTTATCTGATTCGGTCAAGCAAAGCAATTCAAGTATCTCCTATCTAATTTTAGGTCAGAAGCAGCCAATAAATCAAAAACAGAAAATTAGGCAGACCTTTCATCTTTATTACGCTCCTTTATGTACATATGGTAGGTGTTCAACACTTTTCAAGTTTGTATGATATTCCCTTGTGTTTCAGGAGCTGTAGGGCCATAGCTGTCTATAAAAAGGCAAACTAACAGTTTCGTATGGTTGTGGCTTCAATGTGTTATTTGTTATCAGCTGGTTCACAGATACACTGAGCCCAAGTATTGGCTGTAGATAACCAGGCTTACTTTAAACCACTTACTCATAGAGTGAGTTCATGTAGAGAGAGAATTCTGGCACAATATTTTATTTCTGACTTATAGCACATGACTGTTTTAAAAAAAAATAAAAACAGAAAATATAATAAGCAAAATGCAAACTGCATTTTTGGAAAGCTGATACCAAACATAACAGTAAATGAACCCCTCTAAAATGTTAAAGATGCTTTCAGATAAAACATTCTCTACCAGGAAATGGAAGTGGAATGTTAAACTAAGCATTTAACTTGAAAGAACTGTGCACAGTCTGCAATAGTTGCATTATCCTTTAAAGCAAAAAAAGCAAAAGGTTTTTATGAGAGTACATAGCTCAAGTTTCATAAAAAGGATATTATGGTGACATGGTAAAATGAACACCAGTATTTTGGATGCTGCTTTTATCCCTCCAACAGCTCCCTCCCTCTGCACTAACCATCCTACTGTGAGGTTTCACAGTAAAGCTGAGTTCTTCTAACAGCCCTGTTCGCTCCACTTCTCCCTGCATCCTCCTTTCCCAGTCATGCAGACCCATTCCTTCCTGTCCATCATCTCTGACATTCATGTGGTTCTTCAGGTAACCAGGTCAGACCACTAAACGGGCAGAAAACTATGGATTTTTCCTTTTGCTGAGATAGTTTTCTACCAGTTGGCAAGGTGAACTAGCCTAGGGGTGACACAGATACTGGAGCGGATGCAGAAGAAATGGCTGAGAAAAAGGCTGCTACATCTGCTCTGTTGTCACAGGAAATCTCAAACCCTTCAAGTGGCTGCTCTAATGTGATTGCATCCTACAAATTACACGAGAGGCCTATCTGAAACGGTGGCACTCCTGCACTATCTTCTGCAAAAGATAGCAGAAAAGATATTTTTCTTCTAATGGAAGAAAATAAGCAAACCATGGAGTTTCATTACCTACATGAAGATGAGGAGGGCAGCATAACTTACACATACTCACCAAAAGGACCCCTAGATGAGGCTGGAGATTGATACATCATCATACTATGTGGTCAAATAATGTATCTTTGCTAGATACGTTCTTTTGGTTGGAGAAACAAAAAGGTCAACTTTGCACAGTTCCCTTGACACTTGTTTTTGATTCCTTCACTGTTTTGCAGGAAAAAAAAAAAAAAAATCAATATCCTTGACATATTGTGATATTGTTGATTTGATTTGCCAGATCCCAGTGTCCTCACGTGTGGCACAGCATTATTATTCAGTGTCCTGTATTTAAAATCAGAAATGCTTTAATCTGCCTCTCTGGCATCCTACTTGCTGACATGCTGATACCAAGTAAATAATGCCTAGCTCTGTGGCCACACATCTCCCACACAACACCCTGAGAGAAACAGACAACATCTGCTATTATTATTAGCTATATCTTAGACACCTCGGAAATGGGCAAGATGAACATGAAAATTAACTCTAACATGTGGTCTCCACTTCCAAACCCCTTCATTAAGACCACATAGGAACCTATGCATCCACTCTAATTAAAACCAGAAATTGCTGATTTACATCTCACACCCTTTAAAAGTCAGCCCTCTAAGAATGTTTCTGAACAACTGAGCTTTCTGAAATTCTAAAGAATTTCAACTAGCAAGATTTTTCTCTCTACGCTTTTGATTGAAAAGGCCTCTGTTTTAGAACTAAACTCACAGAACAACAAAAACTCAGTTCTAGGCTGAAAATTTCTAGTTGGATAATTGAAATCAGATACTGCCTGCTCTGCTGACATTAGTCTATGTTACTTATACTCTTCTGATCATGTCAACATATCAATCTGCCAGTGTCATCAGGACATACTCATTAAACCAAAGTGAAATTGTGGTTTTTACTGAGGAACACTTTAAATCAAAGATAGCACATCTGATATATGTCACCTCTTCTTACATGACTGTCTTTTATAATCTAAATGTCATAACCCCTCAGTCATATTGAGAACAGACAATAACATATGCTGCTCTTCCCAAGACTTCAACAGCTTAAGTGTCATTATCTAAATCAGCAGACCCCAACATCACCTTTCACAATCTGGTGCCTGCCAACCAGAGGCAGTGGCTGATTTGGGGTACATTTTACCTTCCCATGGTATGCAACAGAAATATATGTGCTTGTCTTCCTTGTGTCACTGCTCCTATGCTGTCAGAGTCAGGCTATGATATGTTTTCTTCCCATGAAAACACATGGAAATAACTGTTAAGTCAGGAGAGATAACAAAATGCAATAAAGCTTATGGAAACTATAAGTATGGTATTTATAGCTTAGAAGTTCGAAAGGCTACATGGCTGGAAGGAAACTCACTTCAGGCCTTGCTGTTTGGCCAAAAGAAAGGAATAACACCTATGTAGATATAAAGAGTGTCAAGGCCTTAATAAATGTTGTTAATGCCTCTCGATATTCAAGTCCTAAAAAAAAAATGAAGCTCTCGCTCCAGATCCCTGAGTTCTGCAGTATATCATCATTTCTCAGTGGAATCAGCTATATAGCATATAGTTTCAGAAACCTTGTGCACAAAAATTCCTTTAGAAACTAGCAAAAATGAAAAAGAAAGGGAGGGATTTTCTTTTTTTTCTTCTCTAGCTCTCTATGAGACAATCAGAGCACAGAGAAATTTGGGTTATTTCTGCCCAAAGATGAATACATTGGACAATATTATGTACTTGTCCACACTGTTCAAAAGGATGATCGTTTTGAATGTCCCAGACTGACAGCAATTCTTTCTGTTTTATCCATTAAGAAGATCAGGAATCCTGTGGTCTCTTTTCAAAGGAATGTCTTTGTCCAGAATATTGCCTCAGAGATACTATTTGCAATATGTTATTTGGAAAAGAAAAGAATACTGGAATGACTTTCTAATTTCTGTACTAAATCTGTTCTCAATCTACTTTATTCTGAGCATTTTTATAGACAGTTCCTTATTCTCCTCTGAAACTGTAATTACACACACACACAAACATACATTCATACACAGGCCAAACTTTCTCTTAAATGGAAAAAAAAAGATCTGCAGATTTAAAGGAAAGTGTGGGGAAAAGAGTAGACTGCTCAAGAACATAACTCTGATCAAGATGTGGCTTTTGTCCTGACAGTTACTATGGGTAATGTAGATGCCCCTCGCACAAAAAGATCAGGAAAGTCTACCTTGCAGAGGTATTGTACAACTCTTGTTTATCCTGGAGCTTGAACTTCACAAGGTTATAAGTAGATCTTCATTGTGTGGCAGACCTGTAGGATAAAGACAGATGGTGTCTGTGTGCAAGTGGGAAAGATACAAAACTGGAGAAAGGGTGGCAGACAAAAAAAAAGAGAATAAAGAACACTGAAGTAGATGAGCAACTATAATATAAAAAGAAGTTACGAAGTAGCATGAGAAAGGTAATGAAGTGTGCTCACCAAAGGCAAAAATGTATTTTGAGAAGATATCAAATGTATTTGGAATTTTTTTCTAAAGTTCACTGAAAGCTTTCCTCAGCAAGCTTTTCTTTCTCCCTCTTCAATGGAAGTCTTGTGAGAACACAATTAACTTCATAAAATTTTCCCAAATATTTGTTGCACATATGTACCTGTACGTGCAGGAATAAATGATTTCAAACTAGTCCAACACTGAGGAAAAAAATCTTTACTGTGAGGATGACTGAGAACTGGAACAAACAGCCCAGAAAGGTTGTGGAGTCTCCATCCTTGGAGATATTCAAAAGTCATCAGGACACAATCCCGGGCAATGTGCTATAGGTGACCCTGCTTGAGTAGCGGGGTTGGGCTAGATGATCTCTAGAGGCCCCTTCCAACTTCAGCCATTCTGTGATTCTGTGATACAGTGCTGGACAAGCAGCAAGTAAAAATAGCACAACTTGCACATTCTTACCAATCTTCTAAAAGAGACAGCTCAGTAGTCAGCAGCACTGCCTGAATGGGTTGACTAAATAATCTCCCATCATGTGGCAGCCTGACTTGACTGTTTTTAGCACCAAAATGTCCATTTAAGTAAATTAAAACACACAGGTAAGACTAATACTGTGTGCAGCCGAAAAATGCAGAAAGACCAATATCTGAATAATAAAGTTACTGACACTAGCAGTGAGTCTCTTTAAGAGGAAATGGTATGTTCTTCCTGTCATAGTGGTTTCCTCTGTCAGTGGTGGAGGTAGAAGGAATGAGAGAAATAGACACTTTGCTGCATTCAGAAGCAAATTCTTCAGATGGGGAGGCTTTCTTGCATTTTATCTGACATCCATATTTACAAATTCAAACACATGTGGTTTCGCAGAGCTGTTCAAAAGAGAAGATAAAGAAAAGCACATGCATGGCTGCCTGCAGATCAGTCTCAAGCAATGCACAAAATAGCTTTCTTGTTAAAGGTAATCATGGCCACACTCATAAGCAGTACCTTGCACATTTTCTGCAATGAACAGCACTATATTCTTTCAATTTTTTTTCTGCTATTAAAATTTGAGTTTTAACATCCACTCAAAAATTATTGCAACTAAAAGAATGACTTGAGATGAGAATGACAGGAGGATTTCCAAGACAATGTCCCTTTTCTCACCATTGGCAATTATATACTCCACTGGAACCAAGCAATTACCGTATCTTAGAAGCCAAACTGTGGAGAAACTGTATGAAATATGAGTGCACCTTTTCATCTAAAAAACATGCACAGTTCCACATGAAGGTATAATTTTTGCTTGACTGTTTACAGTCCCAGCATATAATGCTCTTTCTTATCTGTTCACTCTGGCTAATGTGGCTTGATGATTTCACTGTGTTTTCCCTTTTCAATTGTATACATCAGATAACACATATTCATGCTTCCCTCCCATCATGTGATGTTTATTTTTATCATGCAGAGTGACAGTGTGGCAGACTCACTTTTGCAAAAACGAGTTATCCTTGATAGTCTACAGAATTTCTTAGCACTATTTTTTACAGCACGTATTAGGTAATGCAATGTATGGACAGTACTTTGCTTGCAAATATTAAATTCCATGTGTTATATTTCTGCAGAAAAACAGTATTTACTTGATTAATCTGAAGATAGATTTACTACTTAAATATTATTTTTATGTATGCCTGAAAGAGCCTGTGTGTTATCAGCTTCATCACTGTACTAGACTGCTATCTCTGATATGAGTGGAAGACATTGCTGTGAAAGGAGATTTTGCTTGCAGCAGTGTACTTGAAAGCTAATAAACTGTGCCATCCATCTTCTCTTTTATAATATGTGCTGGTGTAAACAAGGGGGAAATCAGAAGATTATTGAGGCTGCACTGAACAGTGGTGAAGCAAGGTTGCATTGAAAACTCATTGAGGACTCTAGGCTGTCATTTTAAAGATATTTAGCATTCCAGATAAATGCCTAGTTAGATTTATGTAAAGGGCATAAGTAGTTGAATTTCACTTACTTCAGCTGGAGGTGAGAAATTCAAGCTCCAAAAAAATGCAATAGGCAACTGCTTACATGTTAAAAACAAGTAGATACCTTTACAAATCTGAACCCCAGTTCTTGAATACTGGTGGCGTTAGCCTGTCAGTTTGCTTCAGGCTTTGAATCTTATGCTGCATGAGAGTTACCTACCTACCCACTAGGGCTAAGTCACCATCACCAACCTATTTTTCAAAGCCACTGAAGAGCAGCAGTAACAAATATGAATTATTCCTCTTGGTCTAAATTTGCACTTGTAACACAGGGGTAAAAAGTCAGCCATACCATTATAATCCTCCTAGACCTCCAATCTTACCATCCTGCACGCATGCACTTAGGCGTGTAAAAAATAAATACCTTCTTGACTGTCTTTCCTCAGGCTTAGCATAAGTGATCTGACAATATCCTGGATATTGCTATGAAAAAAATATAGATATACATTCCACAAGTTATTTCCATATTTTCTAAATACTTTTATTTATACTTCAAGATATATGTAAAAATATTCCAAGTTAGGATCAATATGGCTGGAAACTACTATGAATTCTACACATTCCAGTTATAAAGAATAAAATCAAATTTAAATATAATTATCAATATTTATTTTCAAATGAGATAAATAGATGTGCTTTTATGCTCATAGCAGCAACATATTTGGCAAGTAAAAATGCCTTCCTTTTCTCTTCTAAGTTAATCATAAAGTATTTGGGGTAGAAATTTGGCAGGGCACTCTCTCAGATTATCCGTACATTGTGGTTGGACAGATTTCTTTATCCTTTTCTTGACAGACAGCCATCTAGCCTAGCCCTAAATGCCTTCAGTGATGGCGATTCTGAAGCTTCATTTGGCAGCCAGTTTCCTTGGCTAAGAGCTCTTACAGTTAAAAACTTTCTCCTGATATATGATCTGTTTTCCTCTCACAAATCTTAAGGCCACGTCTTTCTTTCTTTCCTTGCTGACTAATGAGAATAATCACACCCTGTCTCTTGTATTGCGGACTATGAAAAAATTGTTGGAATTAATATGAATAATTCTCCCAACTTAGCATCATACTGGGGTCTTATTTTGCAATCCTACCATCATTTTCCTTACATTTCTCTTGATTTGTTCAGTTTTTAAGCCCATTTTCTAAAACTGAATATAGCACTTCAACTCATGACTGTAAACAAGATTAAAGTTTTCCCTTCTCATTATGCACATTTCTGTGGATTATTTTGTGTAAAAGGTTAGACTAGATTTGCAGATCTTTCAGGCTAGAAAATGCATGAGTTTGTAGAGCTGAAAAGTATCAATGTTGCAAACAGAATGATGGCTGATAGTAGAGCAAGTTGGAGCAGTTGTAGTAGAGCAGCTGGAGCAAGACTGACTCTAATGAGTACAGAAATGAATGTAGGAGATTACTACTAGTGCTAATTCCACTGAACTGGGGGAGTGGTGCCTCCATAGCCACTACAAGAAAATCAAGTCAAGGAGGGGCTGGAGGGAGGGACAAAAACAATTTGAAGAAAGGAGCAGTGGGATAAAAATCAGCACTTGGAAAAATGGCTGAGAAAGAGACACTGTTAAGAGCTGAATAAGGACCTAGGAATTGGCCAAAGAGTTTGGGGAGTTTTGAGTTTTTCCACTGGGAAACTACAGATGATTCCCAATACTAAATACGCACTGCAAAGCAGCATGGAGCAGCAGCTTTCAACAAACAGACAGAGGAGGCCACAGATCATAATACCTGACACCTGAAGCTTGTTAGGTAGTAAACCCTTAACGTAAGACATGGACTCAAGGTCCCATCAGGTCATCATAAGCTATTTGGCAAAAGGGAAGGGTGGGATGTGGCAGGAAAAGGTGAAGGAAAAGACAGCAATTTGCATGAAATGCCCAGCTTAGTCACACAATGAGTTTTTGGCTGAGGCATCACAGAGGAAAGAGCCTGGACTGGATTAGCACCTGAATTCAAAGAAAGGGAAGGCATAAGTCCTATCTTTCTTTTGGACATTTTCTACTTGCTAGTAGCCTCTTCCTTGTGTGCTGAGTTTTGTGCCTCCCCTTCTAAGGATTCCAGGCATATTCCCAGGCATGGGTAGGATCCTGTTCATCTCCCCTGGATAAATCCATTAGGTGCATTAGAATGTTTATGTTCTTTGGCGGACCTGGCCCTAATTTGAATTTTCACAAAAACATCCTTAAGCTGAAAAAAAAGTGAGCACCTGGTCACTTTGGCAACACCACTAGATACCTACTAGCATCTTTAGACATGTAAGTGTCTTCAAACAATTGCCTGTAAGTATCCTAATTTCAGTACTACAGCTCTTTGGAGCAGATACCAGAATTTGTGAATACACAGAAATGTGGATCACAACAGTAGGACTCTGGGAGTCTTAGTTCTTAACAGGGTGAGCTCTTAACTCAGACTGTTTGCTCAAGCTTCCAGAGACATCTCATTTTCATCAGATGTCCCAACATGATTAATAGAAGCTTTATTAGAGTCCATGCACACATTATAGAATCTCATTTGTCAAGTCATTCTCATACTACTAACCTGCTAGGGCATCTTTCTAGTCACCATGTATTCATTTAAATTTTATGGACAGTTACACAGTACTAAATTTTCCCAGACTATTTAAATATTTTTGGCCATTTCAATACTTCATTTCCAATCACCAAAACTAACTCAACCAAGTCCAGCTATAAAAAAAACCCTGCTTCTTCTGGGTGGTGATCTCCTGTAATGTCAATTAAATAGGTTATTTTAGACTAGGAATACTATAGTCGCTGAGTAAATAATCCACAAGAGCCTCAAAACTGACCTTAAAGGCCAGGTAGCTTTTAGTTACTTTGCTATTTTCTCTGTGTGCAGAGCTGTGACCACATCCACACATGCGTGTGAATGCGTATACGTACCTGAAGTAGTGTGTTCGAGTGACAAATTTCTGCGTCACACTGTCCCCTATCATCAAGCTGTGGATTACCAAGTTCTCCTTTTCACTACAGGGTTGTTACCTTTAGCACATGGGAAATGAAGTATCTTCTTTAAAGAAAGGAAGTCTGAGTAATTCCGTAATGCCACGAGAGCCAAACTCTACATACACATTTATTACCACAACTTACATCACTTCAGCTTTCGCAGCTCAGATATCCAAAACAACCTTATTAAAATCACAGAGCTTTTTAAGCATCCAAATTTACACAGGGTGAATATTTTCCTGACAATGAGGACAAAATTCCTGAAATTTCAATACCCCATTTGAAAGTGTTCTTGAGACTAAAATAATTTGTTCTGTCTCCTTCTGTCTGCTCAGTAATACACTGCTAAGATTCACTACAAGATCCAAGCCATTAGGCAGCATTGCTTCCAGGTAAAAGAGTTAGTATATTCAGTCTAACACTGAGGGAAAGAAAAAAAAAAAAAAAACTGCCTTGCTCGAATTCGTATCTTTGCATTTAGATTTGCCTCCTTCTTTGGCTTGCTGGGATATGTTGCATAGCTAATTCACTATCTAGGGTCTATAGCTGCAGCCTTTGATGGAGGCAAACAGGACTGCTCACTGGAGTTCAGCTAAAGCAAAAATTGATGACAGCGAGCTTGACAAAACAACCAACACTCTCCTCATAGCTCTGGCCAGTGCTCTGGCTACATGAGCTACACACGTGAAACTTCCAAAGCAACAAGATAGCTACTATGTATCTTAGAAAGCTGCCAGATCCAGGATTAATTAACAGAAAGAGATAATCAGCTTGCTACTGGTCCATACACAGATGGGTAGATGTTCCCCAGCTCCTAGTGCTGCCCAGCAGTAATAACTTCAACAGCTGATACCCAGTGCTGCTCTTCCCTTTCTGGTCAGGACACTTTGCTAGGAGGTCTAGAGTGAAGATAGACCATCCTTATGCATCAGCACAGTTATTGAATCACTTAGAATCTATCGTCTAGTATCTCAACAGCACTCATTCCTACTTCGGTATCCCATTTAAGGGCAGTAAGGGCTCCAAAGACAGAATTCCTTGCTATATGATGGCAAGACTGTCAAACTGCTTTTTGCAGGATCCAGGACTCTGGAATTTGCCACCTCAGGATCAAAGCAAAGACGGTGACATTTCAACCATAAGCTTCTTTTCTGACAAGGTTCTGAAGATGATGGAAAGTATGTTTTCTAGGTTAATGAGAGGAAGAATCAGGCTAAATTAATTGTCTGAATACTTCCTAATACTGCTCAGGAGAATTAAGTTCTAACCTGAATCAAGGAGACTAGAAACTTGCTCAGGGAGACTAGAAACTTGCCAATTTGAATACAAATATAAAGTCACTGATTTAAACTAAAGCAATTGATGACAGAAATATTTTAACCTTACAGACCTCTTTATGCTTGCAATTTTAACAAGCATTAGCCTAAACCTAACTGTATCCATTTAACTCCAGGGTAAAGCTTCCACTGACAACAGCAGAAGCAGGCTGAAGCCTGAGAGAAACTTTTGTAAAGACTTTTTAAACTCTTATCTCACAGTGTTAAAGCATTGTGCAGCATATACACCTCAAAAGGTGTTACATAACTGGCGACTCAAAACATACAGGGAAGAAACAACTAATTCTGAGCCACTGAAGAAATTTCTGACAGAGTTAGACATTGCACCACAAAGCTGCCAATGTCCTTTCCTTCTCTGTGGCACAGGAAGGTCTTCTAGATCAAACTTCACCCTGCAGGGTAGAAATAACACTACCAGTGACTTAGAGCTGTTCATGAAGCTGGTTCATGAAGCAAAATGCCTGTGATGTTACTCGCCACTCTGCAGTTTTTGTTTTCTTATAAAATGGAAGGTAACACTTAAACTCAGCCTTTCTAAGCTTGAATGGATGTTTTAAACTGCTTAATGCACTTTAAGTAGAGGCCATAAGAATTGTAAAAAGCCTAACGTTTGATTAGATCTTTTTTCAACAGTCATGATTAAATCCTTAAAGCAAAAATAAATAGGCATGAGAGAAGCATCCAAAAAAAAACTTTGTTTCCTTTCTCTCTTATCCTACAGAAATCAGAAAGACAAACAGATTCTTCTCTCTGAAGTGATAAAATTCTCTCTGAAATAAATTGAATATATATAACTACAAGACTGCTTTTCAACATGTGACTTCTGATAAATGTCAGCTCTTTGGGCAAATAAAGAAACAGTGTTAAAATTTAAAAAAAAAAAAAAAAAAGAAGGAAAAAAGGCAGAAATAAGATGGTGAAAAACAAAACTGCATTGAGGCAGATTTCAGGAAATGTATTTTCTTTTCCAGTGTTACATTCCAAGATATTTTTAAATCATGGCTATTCAAAACAGATCCCCATACAATTCTTAATCAGTTACAGTAGCCACTGGAGTTAGTGGTTCCTAACATGTGGCAAATATATAATATTTCTAACTCAAGCCATGTCATGCTGGTATTTTACCAGCATTCCTTATGCTATTGTTACAGTTCCACTACATTTACAGCATTTGATTCTTTCTGAATGCAAGAACACAGTACTTCCCTTTCTGATATCAACAGTAAGCAATATCATCATAACAACCATGATTCTTTCCATTCTGCTATCACAGAATGCTTAGCCATTACCGCCGATTTTGTAGATCTGTAGGAGATCTACAAAATTTTGTAGATGCAGGAGAAACTGCAACTTGGAAGGACGAGGTGACTCTCTGGAATCAGAAAGCAATAAGCTAGTTGCACAGTTGAGAATGGAAAATTATCAAAAAGTACAACTTCCCAAACTTCAGTGAACCTATCTGGCCTCATAGACATCAGACTTGCACGTTTAATCCCTAATTGCCACCCCATTGATGCTCATTGCATGCAGCTCCAGGGCCACATCCCCCCACACCGTTTTTTTTTTTTTTTTTTTAAACATTCCAAGTTCAGATACATAAAACAAAACAGACTTCAATTTAAAGTTTGAAATGAGAGTTGCTGTCATCAACGCTGAACACATCTGAAGCCACAGGAAGAGCTGCAAGCGTCTGAAGAGACACTGACTGCAGTGCTGGATGCTTTCTGCTCTGTATCAATAGAACTAAGAGCACAAAATGGCAAACCATACATATTCCCAAAGATTCGGTTTCAGAAGGACAAAGCATAAATATAAAATTGGGCAGAAAAAAATGGTGATGGGTGTGAGAAAGATATGAAATCTGGAAAAGCTGGGTAATTATGTTTCAAAATTAACCTGCTAGTTTTAAACAAAAGACATTTCATGTTAAATTGAGTTTTACAATATATTTCAAGTTCAGTTGAGTCAGTAGTTTTTCAACAATATCACTTTTCCTCACATTTCCTGAAGATAAAGGTAAGAAAACACAAACTGCCACCTGACTAACTGTAGGTAAAGACTCATTCCAGGAGACACAAGAGTGGTTATCTGTTTGCTGTGCAAGATATAATACAACAGTGGTGAGCAACATACTACTAACTTATCTAATGCAAATGCTATAGGCAAGTTAAACATTTTTAAATAACCTTATTAAAACACAAGCGTTATTCAGACATTTTGAATGCAAATTTTACTTTTCTTAACCCACAATAGGAGTTCCTGAAGAAAGTTATGTACCCAGATTAAAAATTAAGTCTCTTTTTTATTATTAAAATGTATTCACAATTTAAAGCCCAAATATAAAATTAAAGACTTGATTAGAATGATCTTACATTTGCCAAACTTCACCATCACAGTCACAAAACACACCATTATGATTTTTTTTTTCCATGTATGTCATGTAAGAAATTCAGAGAAGTGATAATCCCTAAACTAACGGCACTCATTGCCCTTCCAAACACGCTGATGCCCAAGTTCTGTGCATTTGTCTTCTTGCAAGGACATCAGTAGGATATTTAGCACCAATGTGGAAATAGAGGAGGTTGAACTAGGTAAGTCATATTACATATTGCAGGTCTCATATTCCCACTGTTGTGCTGCTCCTGCATTTATGATATGCTCATTTTGAGGCTTCTTTTGAAGCATTTTGACAGACAGATGTTTCTCTGCCTATAACTCAATAACAACTTTAATATGTTGTATGAGATGCTCAGGTATTGTGAATTTTCACAACGGAGGAGGAGAGAAAGGCTCTGACAGAAAATGATACTATTCATTCAAAAGAAAACGGGATTTTTTTTAATGTCAGAACAGGAAGTCAAAGCAGCAGATGAAAGCAGAATTAATTGTATATACATAAAACAATCATTTCTGCTGCATATTTTCAATGCAATTGTAAAACAGTTACTCCTTCTGCGAGCAGGCGAAGCTTTGCACATGTAGACAGTTAACTCTACAGACACAGCTGAGGCACTAAAAGCTGGGATATTGCTGCTGACCACAGAGCAAAGTGCACATCTTTCTGGGAAGGTTGCCAAAGAAAAACCAGGGAGAGGCAGTCGTCATTGCTGCTTTGGCTATGCTAAGGCAAAATGGAGATCTAGTTGCTGTGACTCTCACCAACAGAGTAATTGAACTCAGTACAAAGCAAATCAGCACTACTGAAACAAATCAGGAAACCAGCTCAGAAAAAAATAAATTCAAAGCACAAAAGCAGAAATGCTTAGGCACCATCTTCATTATCAGCTTAGCACTGAGGCAACTGCACCATTGCTAGCTGTTGCTGTAAAATGGCATTATTTCTTCCCAAGAAAACACCTTCCCAAACTGAGAGAAAGAAAAGCAAGAAAAAAAAATCTTCAAAATTGGAGTTACAGCAGGAGAAAACCAGGGAGGATGTAAAAGCACAAAGATTTGAGCAGTAATTCTGCCTTTGATAAGAGGGTACTGAGAAGATTTGAAATCAGTGAGGTGCTGTAGGGGACTGCAGTAACAGCAGAACATTAAAAAAATAAATAAATTTGAATAGAAATGTGTTTCTTCAGGGGGCAAATTAGGGAAAAGTTATAACACTGGCCACAGTGTAGTCCATAATGAAGAGAAAAAAAAATCCCAACCTCAAAATTAAGATTTTTTTTTGTCTGCTGAGAAGAGTGAATAGAGAGGGCTGCAGTACGAGGAAGAAGGAGGGTAAAAGAAAATGGGAGCAGCGACAGGAAGAGGTGACAGCCAACACTGTATATCTATAGTAGCTCTTTATTTTCTTTCAGAGAAGCTATCTGACCCAGAAAGAAAATATTCTGACTTTTTAGTGGGGCCAAGATATCTTCAGGACTTTTTCACGGGTCTTTGCTGGCAATACCTGATTCTAATGCTTTATATACCTGAAGTTCAGAGACTGGGGCACAGTCAGCAGTACTGACATGTTTCTGCCATTCTAACCGTGGCTGCACCTAAACAAAAGAGCTCCCCTTAACACCAGTATCTCTTGCAACGAAGTTACTTCAGCAAACACCTTCCTGGCTGGCTAGCTTCTAGGTCCTTTTCTTAGGGAGAGTTCTTGTCTCTACCATTCTGGTCATTACAGGATAGCACCTCTATGGTTTCTCTATATCATTCAAACGTGCAAAATTATAACTTACTAAGGATTACATTTGTATGCCCAACATTGGATTAAAGACCCTCTACATTTTCCTCTCTGTGTGAGAAAAGCTCTTCTGTAGTTAAAAAAATACTTGGAGTTTGATCTTACATGATTTCCCGAGAGCCTCAGCAAGCAAAGTGTATGCATACTACTCTTGCATCTCACCTTTTCACAAGGCTTTTCAGAGCTTCAAGGTTGTGTCCAGCTGTGGGTAATCCTAAAAAATTATGCAGCAATACAGATGCAAAAGAAAGCCCAAGTTCAGGCATCTTATGTATATGTCAGCTTGTATGTTGCTCTGTCATAGCTTCTAGGGTGAAGAGCTGGACCCATGGACCTATGCTCCAGGCTCTACCAAAATGCTGGTGGTAGGCAGTACAACTTCACTGTGGTCCAGAGAAAGAAGTGTCACAAGCACACTGTTAGAAGCCAGACTCACTCATTCACTAATCCAAGTTCCCTTTTAACTAAAATACTATCTGATAATGAAAAAGCTTGGGGACATAAGAGTTTGCCTAACAATATGAATTTATTTAACAACACATTTCTCTACAGACTCTCAATCCGAGAACAACATTACAGATTTAATAACACAGAAGGTAAAATCAGCAATCGCTCATTCTTTATGACTTGTACGAACACTTTCTTTAAGACTTGTATGAACACTGCGTCTTAATTCACCTGCAGAAAGAATACCACAGTGAAAAAGCAATCCATCCTCGTCTTAATGCATATTTGTCTGCATGGCATTATCACATACTTGAGAAGTTTGAATAATTCTTTTAGAAAATATATCACTAAGTTAGCATTAAAACAATTCTGTGTGCTACACGCTGTCTGGCAGTAACTCTTTTCATAAGTCCTGTGCACAAGGCTGCAGGAGTGGAGCAGAAAATGACTAAAACATCCAAAGCCTTGTGTGTATGTGCATATACATATACATATATATATATATATATATATACACACACACACAAACACATTTCCAGTGTATGATAAAGAAAGAAATGATTCAGGGAAGACTGTTTAAAAAAACTTTTCTGCTGGTCAGATTTAAGGAAATCAGGGACAACTGCTCTGGGTAAACTGACCTGAGATTAGGAAGAAAAAGGAAATGATCCCCTTTGAAGAAGGAGTTTAGAATAGTTACAGCTGCATTGTGCAGGAACAGGAACTCAATAATAAAAACACTCTGATGTGGCACTCACTCCAAAACATCAGTGAGTAAAAATAAATACATGGCCACCGAACTTAGGCTATTCTACTGTAGTTTAAATCACTTTGGAGCATCACAATAAGATCAGGGACTTGTAATAAATGTTTTCATTAGGCCTCCAGAGATAATTTAGGGTTGTTTCAACCAGTGAATGGACATTTAGATCTCCTAGGTAGTCATGAATAGGAGGCAGAATCTATAGGCAACAGAATGTCCTGCCTTATGAACTAGCCATTTAAGGAAAATTAGTGCTCAGAGGCAGCATCCATATCCCACACATTCTTTGTCGGGTTCATCTCTTTATGAAGGCTGCTTGCATGGATTGCTACTGTCCTAAAGTCACACAAACTGAAGTCCTCTTGTTCTTACTCACTTGGGTTACTTTTTTCCAGTTCAGTACAGCTGTCAGTCAGGGTGCAAGCTCTTTGAGAGCAACAAATGAGCCAGATGCATAGTTCAATGGCCAGACACTTCAAGTCATAACAAGCTAGTGAAGCGAGCTAATTTTGCTTGCAAAAGAATTAGCCTTTATTAGCCACTAATACCACTTTTTGCCCTGCATAGCCCTTTAACCAGCTGCACCTCCATTGACATCACATTTTGGAAAGATTAGTAGTGGCAGTCTGGTTATGGAAAGCTTAGAAGGTTTTCTAGAGCAGCTACCTCTTACCAGGAATGGACTAAATTAAATGATCACACTGCAGACATGCACTTGGGATAATACTTATAACTAGGAGCACAAATTCTGCAGGGGATCTTTACCTGTATCTGTTTTTTTTAATCATATGCTGAATGTACAATTTGTAAAACACAGCATACGTATAGCAATTTAACAAATAAAAGCCAGAGCTGATGGTGAACAATTACATGTAGATATATACATCTGCATATATACAGTCCTGTTTTCAGATAGTGATAGGATCCTTAATTCATTGTATTTTTCTATCTTTTCATTTTCTGTAGCATTGAGAAAATAGTCTAGCTGCACTCATAGATGCAACTGTCAACTTCAGATATATTTGTTAGGAGTCACTACACTTTATAAAACAAGGCGAAACCCTGTGGAGATCCAATTTTTCCTGTGAAATTGCCCGACTGCACTGCTACCTTACACCTTTCTGATACTGCTGTGGATCAGAAATCACAAAATAAGCTGCTGATCTAGAAGATTAAGCAAAAGATCAAATCTATCTCAACAACTATGGCACTTCCTATGCAGAAAAATAGTAGAAGATCTTAACATGCTAACTGACGGAGTGCAAGAAAACTCCCTCAACTTCATTTCCAAGAGTTTGAAGCCCAGGTCAGAAGCAAAGTTATTTTTTTTATTCTGAAAAATGTCTAAAAAAATAAAGGGCAAGGAACCTGTACAAGGAAGTACAGTTGTGCATGCTGAGAGGAAGAGAAAAAATTCTCATGAAAATAAGCTTATTAAGCAAACCACTTGCAAATTTTCATTAATCATGGCCTAGTTTTAAAGAAGACAGGGAAGGGCAAGTATCTAGGAGCTCTGTTAAACTTAAGCCATGTAGGTAAAGAACCCAAGCATTTGCTTTCTTTAGTAATTATAGGCATAAAAAACAAATTAAGGCAAGTGATGTCTAAAAATGAATAAAAAGGCCAATAAAGAAAAGGTAGGGAGATAACCTTCCTAGTTTCAGTGTTGCCTGCTTCTGGAAACTGGGGCCTGGGCCCCTGCATCCTCTGATAAGAATACCAGCCGCTGGAGGTGTTACTCCTGCTCTTTGAACACACACCATGCCTTCATGACTCTTACAGTGGGCAGCAGCCTCCCAGAAACCAAGACAGAATTGCATCCTCATGTGATTGCTTTTTTCCTTAGGAAAATCTAATACATAAGGAGCACATCCTGACGGGATGTGTTCCTCCTGGAGCACAACAGTAACAGCAGCAATTAACACGTTCTGTTATAGCTAGGATACTCACCATACTTCGAACACAAGATGAGGAGCAGAGAAAAAAGAACAAAATCTGAACAATTTTCTTTAATGTAAGTGACATTTTCTGTGGATCAGATGCCACAACTTTCAGCATTTCTAATGACAGGTTTTAATCATTTAGGGAGAAAAAAGAAGTACTCCTTGGGACTAAATTGGAAATGCTGTTGATTCATTTTGGTATAGAGCAGCTGAAACATGGAGCCAAACCATCATTTAGCTTTCATGGTTGGGACATAAGAGAGAGAGGGAAGCTGCTCCTTCCAGAAGCATACCAGAGCAGAGAGAGCGAATCTGACCACAGCTCAGACTGCTAAATCAAGAAAAGCTACAAAGAAATACTTACTTCAACAATCACTCTTGCAAATGAACAGTGGCTATTAAAGTACACATATACTCTGCCTATTATACACCAAAGTAAAAAAAAAAAAAAAAAAAAAGTAACCCATTTAAGTATAGTGTATTAGGAGCAGAGGTTTCCATCAACTCCAGTGAGGCTGGCTAAGAACACAGGTGGAAAAAGGAAAACATTTTTCCTAGAAAAGAGCAAAACAAACAAAACTGATAATGAGGATTAAACTAAGATGAAGGCAATGCTTTTTATCATTCTAATGCATCTACAATAGATTGCTGCAGTAGAGGAGGAGAGCTACATCACTATCATAGCCACGGCAGGGAGAGGCCCTGGGAATACACTGCCACGTCCCCCAGTCAAAAGAAGTACAATCTGTACTGTGTCATGCTGCCAGGGATACTGACAGTCTCAGCAAGTTTCTGGATTTGATGCATCAGGGATTGAGCTGCCATTGACCCACATGGAAAGGACAAACTTGAAAGGAGGGATTATGATTGGCACAGGCAACTTGGATTAAATCTGTACTATGATAAAAAATCAGGCTGAGATTTTTGCTTATATTTCCTCTCCCTTCCCCCACGGAGCTCTGGTTTTCTAAAGAGTGGAGAACAATGTCTGATCTCACAGAGAGCGTCAGTGCCGCAGGAAAAGGGGAGTCTCTGCTAAAGCGATTTTATGGATATATGCTTGCAAACGAAACCAGCATTTCACTAGCATTTAAGCCCTCCTGCTACTCCCAAGACTTTTCCAACTTTTGGAAAAAGTTTTTGGGTTGGCAAAGGTAATTATCTATGGTTTTTTTTTTTTTATGGAATAACTTGGTAACTCTGGTAGCCCGGATCTGCCATAAGCAACCAGCAACAGTCTACAAAGGGACACAAAGCACCCAGGTGAACTGCGAGCACAGTGGCCGTATAGCTGGGGGGCTGCAATGGGTGGGTTACAATCTCCTCTCTCATGCAATCAGCACCTGGCCACAGAAAAACAGGCAGCTAGGCCTAAATTTGCAGGGGAGGGAGACTTAAAATTACATAAATTACAAAAAATTACATAAAATCTCTGTAGAGAGGGGACCTCTCTGAGATAACAAGTATTTAGAGAGTTTTGTCTCAGGCCTTACTAGCAGAATGGCTTGCTTACCAGTAGCAAGGATGTTTGGGGGATATATCAGATCATACAGTACTTCAGTGTAGCAATTATTCAGCAAATACAGCAAGTCAGGACAACTGTTAGGAACACATGCTCATCTCCAGGCTACCAAATTAACAATGGCTGCACTTGGTGCACAACAGAAGGACGTTTATAAGAGCCCCTATCAAAGACTCCTGCACCATGTTCAGCACTGCATTGATATCTTGATGCTTATGGGATGCACATTTTTTGCAAAAATTGTTCAGTAAGGGGTTTTGGCAACCCTTCCATGTTACAGGGCTTCTTTCTACATCCCCTGTTGCCTCTTTCAGGCCCTACCTACCTATTGCTTGCAGCTATAAATAAAGTATCTCTTCCTCCAGCTGTGACAGCAGGCTGTGCAGCCTGTCTTTAAGCTATTGTTGCACTTTTAACAATTAAGTCTTCACAACTTATGCTTCATTATTCTCTTTCCTTGAATCCAAAGTAGGTTTTTGAAGGAGCCATGTCAGCTGATGTCTAGTCCTAAAAATAGGCATTCAAAAAAGCTAAAACCTAGAGAAATGCTTCCAGCACTATTTTATTCCATATCAGTATTTCTTTTAAATGAAATTTCTTCTGCAACCCAAACATTACTGTTCAGTATTAGCAAGAGAGAATTTGAAGGAAAAGTTAGCTCTAAGCCAACTACGCTGGCAGCAGCCATGCTCATGTTGTGGTTTTCTCTTTGAAGAGTAAACTACCTTGCTACCTCTGCACTGGCCAGATTTATCCGCACAATAGGCAACATTTAGGCTATATATTTATTTGGATTATAACATACAATCTGTATATTTTACTTAGATTCTCTCTATGGAAGACTCACCAGCGATCTCACCACTGTCTTAATAGAAGATCACATAGAAGACCAAATCTTTGATAAAACCTTTGAGCAATTTGGAAATTATTGAAGAGAAATGCAGAATCAAGGTGCTATCATGTTGCTTATCCTGGCTTCATCAATTCTGGATCAACATGAGGAATGCATTTGCTACTGGAACAGCTTCCAATAGAGCAGGACCCATATCTGCGGGCCTCAGTTCAACTCAGCAAAACAGAGGCTAAACACTAAAATTATGAAGAATGAACACTGATTTTGGTGGTATCCTTTTTTCTTAATTTATTTTTCATTCCTATACTATTACACTACACAGACAATTGATTTCCAGAGGTTCCACTCTCTGTGCTTCTTTAAAATCCCTCTTCTCTGAAACGTCTCAATATTGGACTCTTTAAAAAAAAATGGAGACTCTCAAAACAAACAATCACTTTGAAAATCTTGGCCTATGTCCCAGTAGGGAGTGAACCTAGTCACGTACACTACAACCTACACAGTACACAAAAATGAGGCATTAGATCAGAAAAACAGGACAGGCAGTATGGAAACAAAACTCAGTACCATGCAGCAGCATTTACCTATTTAAATCCTAATTGTTCATTACTTGCTCTATTACTCCTTGACTGCAACGGTTTTCTGTTGCTCAAACAGCAAACCAAATAACAGTTCCTATGCCATAAAGTTATGTTTAATAAGAGTTAACATTCTGTTTTACCTGTACTGCTTGTTTCTTCTTCCTTACTGAATGCTTGAAGGATAGAAGTCTTTCTTCTAGAAGAATTTCTTTCATTGACCGCTGTCATTTCTGTCATTTTCTAGTTGACTCCATTCCTCAGAGGACTTTCTACCTCTGCAGTTCAGGTGTCACTTTTGATTTCATGAGACTGTAAAGTTCTACAAAAGACATATATTGATTAGTGGTTTTCTTCTTTTCTTTAAGCATACATATTCACAAAATCTAAAAGCATGGCTAGAAGTAACAGGAAGCATCAACTACTTGAACAACAGAACTACTGAAAGAACAAGTTTTACAAGCCAGCTCTGGTCCACAGACCACAACGTAAAAGCTGTTTGATTAATCTATTCTCATTGTCTAGGCTGGGGAAAAAAAAAAAAAAGTACATCATTATCATAATATGAACAGAAAAACACAAGAACTTTCATCCTAAAGAATATTCTGGTATTTCAACATTTTTTCTTAAACCAGGATGAATAAGTATCAGTTTATCTTTAGAATTATTCTTCTTTTTTTTTGCAAATAGTTTTCAATAAGAAATAAAACTTAGAGAGAATTTTGGGAAATACCATTTTTTATCATACTAATTAACTGAAAAGCTTGGTTTAATTTGCTGGACTCTCTTTTCTATTGCAGGACAGTTCTCAGAGCTATAGGAATAACCACCTCTGCAGCCTCCTCCTCTTCCATGGGTTAATGACTGCCAGAACACTCCTGCCTTCTCAGGAGAACCAGGATATCTGGTGGGAAATATAGGCTAGCAAGTAAGCTCAGACCACCTAAACTACACAGCCACTAGGGAAAGGCACCACAAAAGGGAAAAGCTTTTAAGTGCAGAACTGACTCAAAACTCAATATTCCCAAAAGGAATTCTCCATTTTCTTTTCCCAAAGAAAACAGAACACAATATTTAAAAGTGGGGAAATTAAAAAAGTTTTCTTTTCTCATACACTTTAATTTTTCAAAGTTACATTACGATGTCTTCTTAACAGCAGATTCCTGCCCTATCTTAGCTAGCACCTGAATACCCTGTGTTTAATACTGTCTAAAAGACAATTCTGCTATCAAAATTACCTTGAATATGAGGCAAAAGGAATGATAGCGATGATTCTCACCAGCAGTAGAGAAGTTATAATAATATAACTAGAACAGAGAAGTTAGAAGTTATAATAATATTTTCCTCAGGTCTATTCAGAAAAAAACTTCTGCTCTAGGGAAGAACAGAAGGAAAAAAAAGTCCAGGCTTCTGAAACATCCAAATACCAACTGTATCACAGGGAAGCAGTTACGTTACTTAAGGCAGAGAACTAGCCAACGGGTCTCCCAATTTCTGTTCCAAGCTCTGACACTGACCCACCTTGCATAAGTCATTTTACCTATGTTTAAAAGGTGTAATAGAACATCTAGTTTCTTCAGTGAGACAGGTTAGATACAATTCATATCTACATAATACTTTGAGGTCCACAGTCAGAAATAGGGAAATAAAAAGTGTAAACAAATATAACAAATACATATTTGATCCTGTTCTCTATTTGCTTAAATAACATGCCCTTCCTCTTACTATTGTATCGTTTCTTGCTGCACACTGTGTAAGCCCTGTTACAGTGTTACAGCTTTTTTTCTTTTTTTCTCTCTCCAGTATGTTTAAACATTATTTTAGTTGCAAAGCAACATTTTTTTAGTAGCAACATTAAACAAAGTATGAGAAAATCTTTTGGAATAAATACTCCTCTTGGGTTTTCTCGTATGTTCTCCTTATACAGACCAGATTGCTGCACTCCCCCGCAGGAACTTGAAAAGATGGACAAGAGAGGAGTCAGCTTCAACTACCAGAAAGCCTGCAGTGGTTTCAAGCAATCCAGAGGCCTGTCTAGGCTCAGCCCTGTTGTAATTTATTCCCTCACGAAAATGCCGCTTGAAGCTAGGCAGGAGACAAGCTGGATATGCTCTGGACATGCATTTCATGCTAGGGAAAACTAAGTGAGCAGAGATAAACATATAGACAGCTATAAGGAGCATCCTTCCCTCTACCACCAGCCCAAATCATCACGGCTATAGCAGTGGAACAGCCCTTCTTTTCACCTGACTGTGCTCCACCACCCAGCATAATCCTCCACCACCCAGAGTGGAGAAAAACAGATTTCCTGTTTGGTGTGCCAGTGGAACATGCATCACAAAAACTTATATTTGTGCTCCTCATAACAAATGGAAATTTTGCATCTTACTGCACAACAGACAGGGAGCTGCACCAGCCCAAACCACAGATGGTAGACTTGCCTTCATGATGCGATTCACCAGGAGTTGAAACTTGGGAGACACTAGTTGGAAGGGCCCACAATGTCCCTTCTGAATCACAAGCTGTGTTGTCCATGGGCAAAAGGTCAAAGTCAGATGGCAATGTACAAAAGCGGCCTGTGTGAATGAAAGCCCTTGCTCCTGGCAGACTTTAGGATTTGCAAAGTCAGAGCAATGAAGCCCAAATTACATATATGCAGAAAAAGCAGCAAACTTTCCACCCTAATGAAAGCACAATGAGGAAAATCTTTCCGACAGATTCACAGCTGGTTTCAGTCCACAGATTCAGCATATCTAATGGGCCACCTTTATCAGAGAAGCTCTCATAGGGTTCTGGCTGCCACTGAGGGCAGTTTGCCACTGTGCGGACCCCCTAACAAAAGTCAGAGAGGACACTGTGTACTGCTCACACGAACTGAAGCGTGGGGGAATATAGACCATCTGCTACAAATTCTGGCCCTACTTGCACGATTCCAGTTTCTGAGATGTTACTGAAGTTTATGTAGCTGCCCCATCTAAGTATTGCAGAAATTCAAAGCATATCATTCAAAAATCTTATTTCTCCTTACATTATTCTCAGAGGTAAGTTTAACAATACTTATGTGAACAAAAAAAAAGCAACATCTGGTCTCAAAAACTCCTCAATGAAATAATAACTTCTCTGAAAACTAGAGAAGTTAATAAGCTAGTAGAAGTCTGGAGGAGCTACCAAGTTCAGGGAAACTAGGAGCTTTACCTTCACTTAAGGCAAATAAAAAAAAAAAAAAAAAAAAAAAAAAAAAAAAAAAGAGAGGAAAAAAAGAAAAAAAAAAAGAAAAAAATCCATTCATGAAAATGTGCACGTTAGGGACTTACTGTGAAGTTATTGCATGAATGTCATGTCGTATGTAAGAAATATTTCAAATATACATGACTCTACCCCCCTCAGTGGTTTACAGACTTGTCCTGAGACAATAGAAGCTCACAGGGAAGTGGAATATGTCAGTGATTAGGAAGGCTTTTGGCTCTTCTTCCTACAGCTACCCCGTGGATATTGCTGTATTCTCCAGAATCTAAGCTTCCACTTAAAAAAAACAATGAAGTTTCTAGCCCATCTGGGTTTGCGGAAGCAGAATGTAAACAGATGTACTATTGCCTTATTTTAGGATCTGTAGCGAGCCAGACTGAAACAATAGCACTAAGAAATGTCAACTGCTCCCATTCATCTCAGTGGGGTGGGGTGTTAACTTTGAAGCCTAATTGTGACCACTTTAAAGCCAATACTTTAACCATTTCACTACCACTACCACACCAGAAACTCCAAAGTAATGAACTTACCCAGGCTCTGTATTTGTATGCATTACTCTAAGATGTTCCATTCATTTGGAAAGGAACACTGCATTACAATCAGGCTTCTTTGAATATTCTTTCACTCAAGAAGTTAGCTGAATTGTTTGCTACTGTCTTTCAGAATTAGGGTTAAAGGAAAGTCAAGGGTGAAAGGTTAGTTTTATTGTTGATGCTCTCCACAGTGCAACATGTGGGATTTCATGCTTTTTGCTTTGATCAGGGTGCATGCACGCCAGTTTATTTCAATAAACTTACAAACAGCTACACACATTCCTGAAAATAATTACTACAGAAACAACATAGTATCACCAATTAGGATTAAAAAAATAATAATGACAGAGATAGCACGTACTATTATTTAAAAAAAAAAATAAAAAGATGTGAAAGAGACAGGGAAAGAGACTTCATTTTCAAGAACTAACTCTGTTGCCTTAAACCTGAGAAGTCTTTGGCCTGATTCTGAACGTAACCTGAAATTCTGCCCTTTTGAAAGTTTTTTAAGTCCAATTTCCAAAAAGCTGAAGCATCCTGTGTCACCAGTCACTTGAATTTCCCTTTAGGAGCAACAGCTGAAGACTGGCAGCTCTACACACACATTTTTGGAAAACCTAATGTCAGCTGCCGTGGGAACTTGTAGTTGAAAATTAATAGTGTGAGCTCCTCTAGCTCAGGTTTCTGAGCATCCCAAAGCCCAGCGTCATGGGCGCTCGATCACAGGAGCAGTGGTGCTGTAGGGCACAACGGGGATGCACAGTCCCCGCAAGGTGAGGCTGCTTGCACTGTCCTGCACCCTGCTCCTGCCAGCCCTCGTGGGCTCATCCTCCCCGCTCGGCCTTTCACAAACAGCCCCTGTGTCTGCCACAGGCCCTGCGCAGTGCAGGAGCACTGCAGAACACTGGCTGCCTGCAACACAGGCAATGCATGACTACGTAACGGCTAAGCGACCCTCTCCTGTCCCCATGTCTACACTGGTGTTCCACTACAGATGTTTTACCCTAGTTATTCTATTTTTTTTCCCCCAACATCACATGTATTAGGCAGGGAAGTAAACATTAACGTCACCATAACGCTGTTCTGGACATTATTAGTACATCCGTGTTACGTACCTTGACTAAGATATCTCAAGATGCGCTCAGTGAAGCTACAGCCTTTTGCAGGAGTGAGTGAAGGGGGAAGGGGAATATTGTCAGTTACCAGACTTTGACAGGCAGAGCAAAGGGACTAGTACCACCCAGAAAAGGATCTCTAACAAGCACCTGGGGACAAGAGTAGCCACTTCAGCTGATAAAACGGCAACTGCAAAAAAGCAAGAGAAGGTGGGAGAATCTGCACACCCCTGTAAATACGCTGTATTTACACCATGATAACTCCTTGAGTGCAAGTTCTCATTCCTGAATAAAACCATCTTTACTTGGGAAGGTGTTGTACTGGTGTAAGACTGCCTACGTGTGGTTAGGAACAGGGTTATATTGGTAGAAGGAAGGGGGAAACATTCCTGCCTACACAATGCCTAGGTGTTTGGGCAAACAAAGCCCTAATTCATGCAGTTCAGGTTCTTTTGCTTGCAACACACAATACCCTGACATTTCTATTAGCAAGTTATGAATGCATAGGCCTGTAACCTCCACTATAAGCTGGGCATTTAAGATGTTTGGAGCTTTTTGCTCTAGTAAAGACACTAGCATCTAAAAAACTCTTTTTTTTTTTTTTTTTTTAATCAAGTACCAATGCTTCCTAAGTCTTGATCTTTAGACCACAACAGCACATTTGTAAAAATCTTGTGATAGAAAGCTGAAAATAAGCCTCTGCTTTCATTTAAAAGCCTACAAACTGACTTCACAAGCAAAAGGCCTGGTATGAACAGACAGACACCTTTATTTTCTATGGACTTCAAGCAGCCACAGGGTGATCAGTTCTCTGCAGAAGGTGTTGAATAAGATCACATATAATTTCACACAAATGTCTGAGGGCTGTTGAACATGTTTTTTGCAGATGCTCGGAGGTACAGAACAAAGGCAGCTGGAAACAGATTTGGTAAGTTTACAGTTTTACTTTATCACTGTATTAAACTCCCATTCAGCACCAATAAGGCACCACATACTTGTTAGAGACAGAATAAACAGCCTAGTAAAAATTAGACTCTCTGCTCTGCCTTGCATCCGTCTCCTTTTCAACCGCCAACACATAAAAAAAACACAACCCCCTGACAGCTGGATGTGTGTTAAACCAGCAGCCCTTGCCTGAGGTGTCCCAATGCGAAGCTATGCTGCAGGCAGGAGCACGCCGCAGCCGGGAATGCTGACGCTAGCGCGGCTGCCGCTGCGTTTACTTAACACTCATTTCTCTCAGTCTGCTTCAGACCAGAAATGCAGGCAATGAAAACCTATTCAAGCTCTGAGAGCCTCTGCCGCACAGCTAGCAGAGCGGGGCCCGTGCAGGTACATGAAAGAGGCATTCAGGAGACACTTCCATTGAGAGGACACAGAAAGAGAACCCCAGACGTCTCTGGTTACCTTTTATTGACATGGAAAGGGGAGGCAGGAGGGGCAAGGTTTCAGGACAAATGAAAAACAAGCTTTCTAAGATTCACTGTTCAACCTCAAAACAAAAGCTCGGTGAATTTAAGCTAAAGGAGCTTAGTTGCATTTCTTTCAGTTTAGTAATTTATTATAGTGAACAGAATGAAAAAGCTGTTTCAGGGTAATGGGTTAATCATTACCCTGAAACAGAATTAGAGTAGAAAAAAAATATACATTATGAATTCATTCAGTTTCTCGGGCAAATAACCACAGCAATTAACAAACACATAACAAAGTATAGTATATTAGTAGGTATCCAAGGATCTTTGGGTGAAAACATTCACATCACGATGATAGCCGGACAAAACAGCTGCCACAAAAGCGTTATTAAGTAGCGGGCTTAATCTGTAAACACTGACCACCCAAACTAAAGCTATCCAGGGAGAACAGAAATACCTGGTTTGAAGAGGCGGGCGCCCGGGCTGCGTGCGGCGCTGCAGCCCTGAGGGAGCTGCCCTTGGAAAGCAGCGCCCGAGGGACACTGGCAGCAGGTGTCACTCTCTAGAAAGCCACCAGCAGCCCCGGGAGGAGGCAGCACCCGCCGCTCCGTGACACCAAGGCCCACGTTGTCAGAGAGCCTCGCAGCAAGAATCTGGGCGCCACAGCCACGCCAGCCAGGGTGCCATGCTCCACACGCCTGGCTCCCACCTTGGGCTGTTCCCATCCCAAGACCTTCCTTCTGGCCCTTTCCCTTTCCATGAGTTCCCCAGCTTTCCCTACCTCTTTCCCTCCACTGGCCAGGGAAAGCACCGCTCTCCACGCTCACAAGGCTCAACTGGCCCAAACGTGCCAGTTGTTGTGAGCTTCATGGGGGGCTATACGAAATGGCGGCCTCTCCTGCTTGCGTTAACGGGGCCCCAACTGACTGCGGGGCAAGCGCCGCTTAGCTCGCAGTGAGGAAAGGAGGATGGACCAAAGCATCAATATAAGGACCAGAAAACCCTCTGCCTCCATGCGCTGGGCTGCTTCGGAAAATCTTGCTGTCCCTGCCCATGCTGTAAGGCAGAGCACAACACCGAGACCTCCAGGCTGACCCCAGGCTCAAGGCCCTCGGGCACCAGGGACGAGGGGACTCCACAAGTGTCTGCAAAGCCCCTTTTCCAGGGGGAAAAACAGGATTACTGCAATCAGGAAAACCTAGCTAATAACCATAACGCCCAACAGTCACAGGGTTCTGTATGCAAGCTCTTTTCTTTTTCTCCACTGCAGAGGTGTACACACATTACCTAGTGAGACACTGCACACGCTCAGGCCACGTGACCAAAGCCTGGCCTTGCTGATGGACTGCAGAAGTCTTGAAGCGCGACCACACGCTCCAAGGTTTGTTGCGCTGAATCCAGGCAACGAAAGCTTAGCTACATTTGTGTAAATACCTTAAGAAAACTCAGGGCTCTGTGTTTAATTTAGAAAATGTTCCGAGCAACATTTAAGGAGAGAAATTCTTACTCGTTATAGTTTTTTTTCTAGAAGTATTGTAACACATCTTCAAAGCAGCATGGCCTACCAAATACTTCAATCAGACTACTTCTCTAATATCTCTGAT
>VZSV01000012.1:6618548-6668108 GCA_013398735.1 Nothocercus julius
TTTTCAGGGAAAGACGCAATGAATTTTCATGAGATATTTCTCTGCTTTCAAATATGCTGTTTTTTTTTCTTTTTGCAAGGTGACACTATCAGAATCAGTTTCTGGAAAAACACTCGAAAACAGATAACAGAGAAGAACTCACAAGATTCAGCTGTACACAGGGCTCTGCACCAATTTACAGACTTATTTGCTAGGTTACAACCATCAGCTCCATCAGCAGATGGACATCTGTATGGTTTCTATTTATGGCTGTCCAAAACCACACTGGAAGATAAAAAGACACAGCGACGAGGTACGGTGGGATGGGGTTTCAGAAAAATAACTGCTTTCATATCTCAGTTGGGTTATGCTTACAGTTTGTAACTAAATCAGCTGAACCAGACCTGTATAAACAATATATGCTGAAATTTAAGTTTTGCCCTACAATTTCTAATACTCATCTAATACTCATTTTCTAGGAATTCCCTATTCCTGGGAATGATGAAGCTTTCATGAGCTCTCTGATGAGCTGTGAGCACATGAGGGCAGATTAGGTGATCTGAATTAATTCCCATGTCCACTGTGACACTTACCTGGCTCTACTTCAAATGCTGACATTTTGACTGGCTATGAAATCTGCTGAAGGAAGGATGTTAAAACACTAATGACACTATTCTTTCATTAATGTAAATTGTTCGAGGATATTTTAACGTGTATATATGACATGTTCACAAATGTTTCCAGGGTTTTAGGTTGCTTGATACCCCCAGTAAAGATGGAGCCTAAAAAATGATATGTTTTGATGTGATAAAAGTTTTTCTCTTCCTGAACAAATGTACAACTCAATGCAGTATAACTAACACGATTAAAGAAATTCTATCAAATGACAGACTAACAAGTTGCAGACCCTGGAGGAGGTATCCAGGTATAAGACCAAGCCTTTCTTTTCAGTATTAGCTTCGGTCAGAAGCATGGTCTACTTCCAAGCAGACAAACAAAACAGAAAAAAACTCTCATGTCAAAGTAAACAAAAGGAGTGAAAAATCGTTATAAAAGGATGATATGAATGAAGTCATATATCACCATACACATTGCTGATTATCTAAGCAGAATCTCATTTCATATCAAGTCGCTGTTCTTCTTGTCCAAAGCAGCAGAGCTGTTAACATCAATATTATGGATTGATCTTCTAGAAAAAAATGCACACACCAGAAAGTATGTGTCAGTGTAAACCATTTCAATGTTTAAACTAATAAATCAGTCTAATAAATATATAAATAATAAATCAAGACTAATAATTCAGTCTTGCTATCTCTTTTAATATAATTTAGACTATATCCTCTCAGATTTACCTGGACAAAATATGTATGCATAAACTCCCTGAGGGCTTCCTGGAAATAGAAACACATAATTTGCCCTACAGGTAAAAAGAGGAAGGAAGAGTAAGGATGCATTTCAGGCATCGTTTCATTTTTTGTCTCCATTATAGCAAAGCACAAGAATTAAGAGGGTACCTGTCTGCTGCTGGCTTATTTTGTGTGTTCACTAATGTTTCATTACTTCAGTAAAGGGCTGAGAGAGCACTTTCTCACTTAGGAGTCTGTATCAGTTATTATCAGTAACTGGACAAAGAAATAAACCATCAATAACAACACAGTTCCACAGCAGAGAAGCTGTGAAAAGCACTTGATGCCAGAAGATCTCAAGACACCTGCCAGGCTACAGCAAGAAAAAATCTGTGCTAGCAGGGCGACCAGCCATTTTTTCCTCTAACACAATAAGCAGGACATTTTCTAAATTAAAACTTTTCTGACACCTTCATAGCTGATATTGTTATGTTGAAAAGATGAGACTGTCTCTTAGACTACAACCAATCTAGCAAATTTAATGTGTCTGTGAATGTTTGAGAACTGTGGCCAACTGTCAGGCAAATGGCCAACGTGTATGTTAGCCGAGTCTCTTCGCACACAAAACTGGGTAGCTGTGTGCAATGTGTCTGCTGGGGAGGGTCTCTGGGATGCCCCAGCTCCAAGGAAGGCTCTGATGTTTCACTGGCAGAGATGGCCATGTCCTAGTGCATGGCAACGTTCCCAGGCACAGTTTAATTAATTACCAGTACATATGCAACCCTAATTACTTTTTAACTACATACAATTCCTTATTCTTTAAGTAGCGTGTTTTACTTTATATCTGCATGTAAGCCCTTCCGAACTCAGAAAAAGATTCACAAAGAAGTCACAAGTGACCAGAAATTCTCAATTACTAATGAGTGCTGCTTACAAGCAAAATAATAGGAGCCCTCTCTGACGAACCCAGGGACGAGCTGCAGTTTATAAGGGGTAATCCTCAATCCAAAGTGGGACATTGTTATGAAATATCGTATCATCAAAACACACAAACACCCTAGAATAAACTCCCCATACAGGGCCTTATAATTTTGTGTTATAGGGCTTTGTGGCAACAGCAATCCTTAAAAAGTTCCAAGCTCTCTAGCACGTGAGCACATACAAACAGCCTCTCACCAGGTAGGTTCGCATTCATTGTTACCCCTCAACCTGAAACCTCAGGCTTAAATAACTGCCAGCTGATATTATCAATGTGTGGTTTATGACTCATCCAGGCAGGGCTATGGGCCAAGGAAAACAGCACCTTCACAAACATTTTCTAATTCTTCTGTAGTGCCACAGGGGGGAAAAAAAGGGTTATGAGAAGGAAAAGGATCTGTATTCTGAACCAAAGTATGCATCCCAGGCCAGGGTTAAATCTGTTAGGCACATGTAAATGCATAAATCAGTTCATGAAGAGAACAGCAGGAAAATAACTCTGGGACATTAGATCTGATGCTTCAATACAGTTTCACGTTTCAGCTATCTTGCTCCTTCACACAGAAGCCCCACATTTTGCTAAGTATTTACTTTTTCCTCAGTGGGACACCAGACATTTGAAAAGAGGAAAGGAAAAGAGAAGTCACTGCTCTAGACTTCACTTTACATAAAATAGTATCTGTCCTAACCCACGGAGACTAGCTAGAGTTTTGCTAAAGTCAGAGTATCAAGCCCTTTTAGAAAAGCACAAAATTGAAATAGCTTCATGTTTGTTTTTTTTGTTTTGTTCCTCTCAGCAGAAAGCTCCACTCCTCCGGGCTGCTGAGCACTCAGCTTGCCACTAGCTTTGACAAAAGAGGTAGAGACCTAGTAGCAAAGAGCAAGCTCCAGCTGCCCACCTCACTGAAATACGTGCAGACTGGAACCACCTGGGGTGCATTAGGCCGAGACATCTCTGCTCACATACTCACTTTTTATACTCTCTTTTTATTCCAAACAAGTGTTGCTGAAACAAAAATTAAATCATAGAATGCTTAAGGTTGGAAGGGACCTCTAGAGATCATCTAGTCCAACCCCCCTGCACACGCAGGGTCACCTACAGCAGGTGGCTCAGGGCTGCGTCCAAGCGGGTTTGGAAGATCTCCAGAGAAGGAGACTCCACAACCTCCCTGGGCAGCCTGTGCCAGGGCTCTGGCACCCTCACTGGCAAGAAATTTTTCCTAAAGTTCCTGTGGAATTTTTGGTGTTTCAGTTTGTGTCCATTTCCTCTAGTCCTATCAGCAGCCACAACGGAAGAAGAGGCCGCCCCATCCTCCTCACTCCCTCCCTTGAGGTACTTATAGACACTGATGAGATCCCCTCCCAGCCTTCTCTTCTTCAGGCTATAAATGCTAGAAAGCACCAACAAACTTTTCTACCTGACAGAAAAGCAGGGCATCAATTCTTTACATGTATTTCCCAATACTTCCTGGTTTCAACCAAATCAAAAACATAGGCTGAATTACATTACTCAAATATTTGCTATGGACAAAAAAAATAGCCCCAGAAAGTTGCCCGGCCTCCTTGTGTGATCAGCTGCACTTCCTAGGGGCAATTTATTCTCCCCACCCTCCCCCCTCCAACAAAAAATTACCACAGCTGGTTTGAAGTGACTTCTAGGCATGCTGATTTATCTTCACTGACTATAAACAGGGCTTAGGTGACTTGATGCATTCCTTGAGTGTGGTGAGATGAATGCTCCTGGAACCAAGTCTCATTAAAAAAAAAAAAAAAAAAAAAGAATTTAGGTGCCTTTCCCTTTAAAACCAGTAGCTTTACCCTAATGATGTCTGAGACTGGGATCAAAGAGCATTGGGAACTCTGAAACTGATGTAGCTTCCAGCTATTTCTGGTGTGGGTCTTGGTGTTGAATTTTGACCTTTTCGATAACTTTGCATAAGGTAACGTTGATTTCCCCTACTCTTCCAAAAATTCACAGAGGACTGGATAAAGCAGGAAAGTGAAAGCAAATAGCAGCATTCCATCAGGCAGGAAAAGAGTTAAAAATACAGGGATCAGGACAGCTTACTTTCTCTAGGAATTCCTATTATTTGTTTTTAAGAAAAAAAGATTAATATTTCTGGAGTCATGTTCTGTAACTTCCTCCCTTTTCTGAAGCTATACATCTCTTTGCCAGACTGTGATGAAAAGGGCCCTCCCTTGTCCATCATAAGCCAATGCTGAAGTCATCCTGTTATTTTTTTTGTAACCTTGCACACATGTTGAGGCCTCTCTGTGGAAGTCTTGCTGAGACACACATCTCTCATTGCCTCTTATTCCGCTTTGCTCATGTGTTTTTTCTTTGCCCAGGATTCTTCTGTACACAGTTCCAGCAAAAACGGTTCTTGGATTCCAACGAAGGATGATCCACAATGTAAACAATGCTATGTTTGCCCACTGCATACCACCATTTGTTCAAATCAAAACTCATGTACATGAAGAGGTCCTGTCGAAATCTCTAACTAGAAGGTCTCACTCACCTATCATGTCTAACTACAACTTACCGAAATGGTCAAGTCGGCAGGATGGGTTCCTTCCGCACCACTACATGATCCGGTGGGTTGCTGCCTTCAGCAGGTGGATGTAGAACCCCACACGGAGCTATTTGGCTGGAAGAGACCTATCTCCTGCCTGCATCACTGCAAAAACAGTACAAAGGCTCAGCATTGCTCACAAAATGCTCCTTTCCAACAAAAAGGAGAAATAGAGGCTACATGTACTCTGTATTTTAGGCAAGACTCATCCTTGACACGTAATTTAAGGAGCTATGTTCTAGCCGCCGATGTGCATTTTGGGCTGGCCCCAGGGTGACTGTGCATACCAGTGCGCTGAAGGGAGTACCTGCAGAGGGACTTGAGCAGCTTTTGCCTCCTCTTGCCTGAGCAACTCACTTCCATGTATGCAGTCTGTCCTGCTAGCAAAACAAGATGCTTTGGGGTCCTTCACACAGGGGAGTCACCATAAATTGCAGAATAAGCAAGAACTCATAGACACCCTGAACTCACTGCAGCAAAGACCTGCTAAGCCCCACTGGCTTCAGACCACTCCCAAGATCACTTCAGATATGGTGCAGGTGTAGCCACAGGCTCTCCTTGTGGGAAAGGCAGAAAATTGGGTAGCTGCATGTTGCAGATCTGTGGGGCTGCTAGAGCACTGAGGACACAGCAAGGTGACAGTAAGAGGCCTAATAGGCTGTCCAGGACAGGTCTTTCCACTCAGCAGGAAGAGTTTCCAGCCAAGCTCGTGGGAGATGCTGAGCCCTTGAGGGCTCTATGCAGAGGGGCTGGAATTTGCAGCCACACATGACACCATTTTTTGTGCGAGGCTGAGCTATCAAGGAAGGTATCAGAGCAGCCTGCTGCTGATACTGTAAGCAGGAGAGAGACACAGTGGATCTTTTGTTTATCAGCTCTCTGCAGTGTACAGCCCCTTTGTGAACAGTAAGCCGCCTTTCTGCAGCTCTTGCACAGTGCAATGCAACATTTCCAGATCAGCCCAACTCAAAAGAATTTGCAATCATCTTACATCAGTGAGTTAAATAGTGCTGGTAATAAAATGTAAGTACAGGAAAATTCTGAGGAGCACACTGCAGGAATAAGTTAAAGCAGAAAGGAGATGTTCTTTATAATAAAGGCGAGTGACTTTAGGCAGGTCTTTACATCTCAGATTCACCACTTGTAATATGGGGATAGTAGTATTGCCTCATCACAGGACTCATGTGAATCTATGCTTACTCATGCCTGCAAAGCACTTGAAGATCAGAGACAGCAGGGCCTGTAAAATCATAAAGTATCATTCATAACCACTATTATTTGACCACAGCAATGAGGAAATAGCCTTTAAAATGTTTCAGTTCATTAGTTCATTACTACATTTTAGTAACTATAAATTTAGCTGAGAATCTAAGACTAGTAAGAAAACCAGTTAGCTGCAAGGAAGCAGGTTTAGACTTCGTAAATCTTAATAGAGGCCTATTTTTTGTTTCACCATAGATGGTGCTTATTTTTAATACTGCCTTTAATCCAAAGCTAACAAGTAGATGCAGAGGTAAAGCAAATGCAAATGAATGGTGGAGTCACTCAAAAACATCTGTCTCGCAAAATGTTACCCTCTGGCCCATATCCCAAGTTACTATCCTTCTCCGTGAATAAACTTTTGGGGTCTCATTAACTCACTGGGCAAGTCTACACAGCAGAAGGCTGCTAGAGATCCTGAGGCAGCTTTGAGGAAACTGGCTTGTCTACACGGTACGTTGCAATGCCGCGCGGGGAAACGAGCCTACGTCCCAGAGGCAATATAGCTCTGTCTGTATAGCAAAGCACCCACGCTAATTAGCCCTACCCCTGAGGATGCTGCAGGAATGGGGCTAATTAGCTATGCTGAGAGGCACCCCTGTTAATTAGCCTGCGGAGAGCACAACGAGGCTAGCACAGCTTCCGATCACGGTGTCAGTGCAGGCGTGCTCGGCCGCCGCGCACAGCTGAGCCCACGGGCTCTTTGCAGGTGTCAGCCAAAGAACCCAAGTATCTTTTTCAATCCAGTCCCGCCGTCTGACCCTGCTTTTGTAGGTATTCGTGTTTTCCTCCTGAAGGTAGGATAAACAAACAAATTCAACCGATGAAGAAAAAAAGCCGGTATAAACCATGCTACACTAATCTGGTAATGTATTTGTTATTAAATTCAGCTACAGGTAGTGACATGCCTGTAGGGAAGCACTGGATATTCCTAACCCATCTTGATAAAAGGCATGCTTTGGCTAGTGCACACATTTTGCAAGCCGTCTATCTCTCAAGGTACTGTTAACTCTAGCCAACTCAGCCATAAATAAAGCGTACAGCATATTAAGTTGTAATGGAAAAATCTCACATGATTACCACTTCAGGGCTGCATGAAATCATTTAGGCACAAACCTAGGAAGGATAGAGCTCCTAGGTGAACAATTTTTTGTTTTTTTTTTTCCTGTTCCTTCTCCTCTTATCCCAAAGGGTACGAGAATGGGGCTGGCCATCTCTCGGCCTCCTCTCCCCTTCTGCCTGCCCTTTCTCTTGTCCTCAGGATCTCAGCACCCCAGATCGCAGATATGCATAAAAATGTTAAGTTGATGCCTTTCAAAGAGAAAATATGCATGCTTCATGCCATTCCAGATGGTTTATGGCACTTGTTTTTGAAAAATTGAACCCAGTGATTTCCATTTATCTTCCACACATGGAAGAGCACATGGTTCTTTCCCATATGTTTTGAAGAGGCATTTTTGCACATGGGTAACTCCTGAACAGGACCTAGGCCCTTAAGTCCTGGTTTGAGTTCTCTATCACACTGCAAAAACAGTAATGTTAAAGTCCTAGGCACTCCAAATGGGAACAATTCACCAAGTGCAATTAAAGGAAAAAAAAAAAAAGCATAGTGAAATTTTAAAAAAGCCTCAAAAGCTTGTAACAGAGCTCCTGGAGCATTTAAATCTGAGACAACCAAAATTATTAAGAAAGTAGATATGTGAAATGAAATGATAAATACCAGAGAAGACAGGGATTTCTTCTGGTATTAATCTTGTTCCAGTAGACAAAATACTTGAGTTTCTCTTAAAGATGGCTACATTTTAGATACATAAAAGCAAAAAAAAATTCAGGCTCTGATAACTTAATACGTAGGATATGGAGGTTGGAAGAAGGAAGGAAGGAAGTTTTAAAAGCAATTTCATCTCAAAAGGCTATTGGTGCATTTAGATTAACTTTCAGCAGCTGTTAGATTTGAAAATTAAAGCTCACTGCTTAATCTTTACTTTTTTTCTTTTAGGAAAACCTTTAAAAGTAGAGTTTCTGTTTACATTCCTTTATGATATTTGTCAAAACAAAACAGTATAGCGTGCTATAACATCAACTAATGCAAACTGGGACGTCTTGAGCAACCTTAAGTTTACAACGGGGATTCGGGATGTATACCAGGCACACAAAACAGTCATTAACTTGATATGATATGAGAAAGGTGTTGAAGTGAATAACGTATATAGTAGTCATAATGATTCTGCCTATGGACATTTTATCTTGCTCTTGAAGTGCAAAAAAAAAAATACTTTAACATGCCTTGTCTCCAGACAAATTCTGAGTGACCTAGAGACTTCTCAGTTTCACTTTGAAAGCTGCCCCTCCAGTTATACGTGGCCAGCATTCAGACCAAAGATTTAACACAGCACATTGTCTTACAGAGACCTAAAAAATATGAGATTGAAATCCTTAGCAAGACCATCTCCTAACTCTATTAATGTCAACATTGGGTGCCAAACCCCAAAATAAAAACAATTCAATCTATCTTCCAACTGTATAAATATCTCAGATTTTTAGCTTTACTGCCAGAATTTGTCTAATACTTTTCAGCTTATCCCTCTATTTTACATCTACCAATAACTATTTTCTCCTCTTCGACCTCTTCAGAACAAAACCTGCCGCACAAAGGTTATCAACTTCCACAACCTCTTCTGCGCAGACAGACTCTAAGGTCTCTGTCAGTGAACAGCAGCTCATCCTTCATTCTCATTATACTGGTACATAAATCTTCAGAGTGATCGGGGAAATGGGAAGCTTGCTACCCTCATAACATTCCTTGCATGCCTGCTGAAGGCGCAGGGTCTATGCATTGCCCATGATTCCCAAGAACACAGACTTAAGAATAATCCAACATATATACAAGAAGGAATAGACGGGAAGGATAAACTGTATGGAGGCGTAGTTAAAAAGTCCTCAAAACCAATTGCTTAAGTTTATTAGAAAATGGCTAGAAAATTCAACTAGCCATAACAAACTTTTCCTTATTTCTCAAAATCAGATTGGGTTTATACTTTTGCACATCTTCTGAAAGATAAAAATCTGTGGTTAACAGTACAGCAGAGGCTTATAGTCTTTTTTTTTTTTTTTTTTTAAAAAAAAGAAAAAAGCTTAGAAGTCCTTAAAAACTCTATAATGGAGGTAAAATGTGGAGAACTGAAGTCTCTGGACAACAGGTTTACATTCCTGGGCTTATTCTGTACTAACTTTTTCAAATGGTCTCCAGAATTTGGAGGTCAAGTAGACAAGAAGCTGAACACCACTGCGTTACAAGGTCATTTGCTAGACTAAAAAAACTAACAGGTGAGTGTGGCTGGCATTCCTGAAAAGAGAACCCGGAGCAGCACAACATGTCCGTACAGGCACAACACTGGCAATTCTTCTGTACAGAGAAAAAACTCCCATTGCATGTAAAAAATAAACATTTGTCTGCCCTCCAAACTCCTACAATTAAAAATAGTTTGAGTGACAAATGCTTCTGCCACAGCATTCAGGATACCTTCAGAAAATATCCCTAGCACTGTATGTGGTTAACTATAGTGTGGCAGATTTCACCCTTATAAATATATTCTGGATAAGCTTGTTGGTTTGAACAAGAATTTGTGTGCAAGTGTGAGTGCATACAGGAGCAGCAGAGTGGGTTATGTCAATCACTTGCACACTCTTCAAGCTGACTGGCATAGCTTGATATCCATGCTTTGACAGTAATAATAGTATTAAATTCCTAAATGTTGTGCACTATGTTGCTCAACAGGTTTTATCATAGAAAAACTGTGTAGTCTTGATGAATGAAGTTTCACATAGGAAAATGTTTTAAAAAAATTTAGACATTATTTGCATAGATTGCACTAAGTTGCTTGTTTCCCACCCCTCCCAAATATCTCAGTAGCTTAGAAATAAATTATAGTCAGAGGGTTATTAAAATCTAAAAAAAAAAAAAAAAAAAAACTCACAAAAAAAAACAAAAGCATAAAAACTATAGTTAAAGTAGGATTGATTAGAAAATAAAAAAAAAAAAAAAAAAGTCTATCTTAAACCACAAGACAAAACAAATAGTACTGGCATCTTTTTTTCAGACCTCCCAAAATTATTCTTACTCTAGTTGTCAGACAATCATGCATCTCCTTGACATCTTTCCTGAAATTCTGCTGTAATGTTGCACAGACACATTCAATTACTTCCTCTTCAGTACCTTTGTAAAGAGAAATGTGGTTCTCTTTAAGAAAAAGAAGAAAAAATTTCTTCAGTTGAACTTAACAAGGAGAATATCCTTTCATTAAAGAAATCACTCTACAATTTCAAAAATATTTAAATAGTGTCGGTAGAAATGTTGTTGTCAGTGAGGATAGAAATATTATTCACATTTCTAAGCCTTTCTAATTTCATTCTTGCTAGGACAGTGTTTCAACCTACAGAAAGCAGACTCTGACAAATTCCTAATCACACTGAGAAGCTCTCGCTTCAGTGACGTGTTCTGAGGCACCGCACTTCAGAGAAGCAACACAAAACTGTGCGAAACACCAACATGTAAATGCTCTTTCAAAAACATTCTGACCAAAATGGAGGCAGGAGAGAGACACAAAGTTTCTACTAGCTACTTGCCCGAGTGGGCAGCGTCTGAATATGGGATTTTGCCTAGTTTATTTTAAGTCTGAACAGCTAGCAGCTGGAGTATGTCCCACATGCGGACACTTGGAATTCCCCTGGGAGAAGGCTTGTTTCAAATGTAACATCAGCTCTCCAGAGTCAGCCTTTTTGTTGTTTTATCAAATTGACACGCTTCATCATTGCATTCTTGATGATAACGCACCTTTACTGAGCAACCAAACCTACCAGCCTACCTAATACAATCCATTTTTTGATTTAAATGCAATCTATTAACAATATCTACTTGCGCACACACACGCCCCCCTGCCAGATACTGAACAGACGCAGCCTTGCAGACTTGCACAGCAGCTGTGACAACAACTGATGTCACCTCTTTGCAGAAATTTCCACAAGCGTCTTCCAAAGGCCAAGTTAAACGAGATAGAGCTTATCAGTTTCTTTAAAGTGGCCTGGATGAGAGGGGCCCACGTGACCCCCCGCTCGGCCGCGGGGGTGTGGTGTGTCACGGCCCCCTCTCAGCTGGCACATGGCCGGGCCAGATATGAGACAGCAGAAAAGCAGCAGTAGCAACACGGCCACCAGTGCCGAGGGCAGGCGGATCACGCCGAGCAGCCTCAGCGTGCGCACGCTCACCTGGCCCAAAGCAGGTGGGCTGGTTTACACTTCTGCTCATATATCTTGCTCAGCACGGATGAGTGTCCACGTTGCCAGCTACTCATTCAAAACGCTGTGGTTTCTTAGCTTCACATTAATGCCTTAAAAGTGAGTCACAATTCTATTTTTTTCCAGCTTTTTCCCCACTATGGGGTATTGCATAGATTAAAAGGGAATTACTAGGGGGGAAAAAAAAATCCCTGCCTCTTTCTTACCTCAAAAATATTTAAAACATTGGGAGATATCCTCTTGGGTTTTAGTGTTGAAACAACTGTTTCATGTTTCCCTCAATGCCTTTAAATTCTGATTAAATGATCAGTTGCAAAGAGTTAAATTTTAAAGCATTCACAATATTAATTTTACATGAAATATTAAATAGCCAATAACATTAACAAAAGATGGCATTTTAAACAAAAGATGCCATATTAAACATTTGCAGTACATCTCATTTATCTGCTTTGTCCTTATTAGGACCAAAAGGTATCTTGTATCAATTTAAAACACAGCAATGGTACTAAGCCCGCAGTTCCAACATCTTGCAATTTTTACCCTAAGGTTCTACTTGAATCTCTGCATTGGCCTCTTAGCACAAAGAGCATTAGTTACCATACACTACTTGACAGATGTTGGCAAGGCACCATTTTTCTTAGTGAGTATGCCACTTCAGTGCCTGAATTTCTATGCACTTACCCCTCCTGATGTCACCATTTCAGTAGGCTTGAGGACCAATTTCCCACAGTAAACATTTTCTGATTTTCAAAGGCTGTAAATAGGTAGGAGAACAAAAAAAAACAGAAAAGGAAATTAAAAAAAAAAAAATCCACCAAGCAAAGACAGACACTTTTCAGGCCTTTTTTAAATTTGGATGTTAGAGGGTAGCATCTTCCTTTGCAGCACAGCTTTACATTAGCCACTTGCTTTTTACAGTGTTGTATCTTAGGACATTTTGCATCCCTATAGCCTCCTTTAGACCCACTCTGTTTTCAGGATATCATGGCAATCTGCTCTTACAGATTCGCATTCTGAATGACAAACTTCATCTCATCTACTGACTTCTTGCATCAGCGTTGTTGCCCCACTTTGTTTCACTGAGCCATATCCCTGGTAAATTGTAACCTACTGGTATAACACTAACAGATTCTGGCATACAGCAGAGCAATGTATTCTGGATTAAACATGGAGGTGAAAGGTCTGTATACTGGTACACAATAATTCAGTGGCAAAAATAGCAAGAGAAGCTAAAACTCTTTCTTCTCTTTGAAGTCTTTCTCTAAACCTGGCTACTGACAGAGGATTGATAAAACTCCCCCCCTCCTTTTTTTTAATCTAATTTTCTGTGGCTCTGCCAGATTTCTGCACTCTTCTTGCAGTCTCACATCTGTTAAGATTCTCCTGAGACAGACTAGCCAGCTCACATTGGGCAAAGAAAGTTTGTTGACCTTTGCCCATTTACTCTTCCAAGCTGAGAGTCTCCACATAGAAAATAAGCTTTCTAGGACATGGACAGCCTCTCATATTTCAACGGAAGTGTGCCCAGCACAAAATTGTGGCAGAAACATAGATGTTAATGCCTTGTTGAATAATAATATTTTCTCAGGTGCTGCCCAGTGTTTTAAGGATAGCTCCAGCCATGAACATATAAAAGTAGCTGAGACACAGCTGCTTGAAAGTGACATGCATCAGTTTTATAGGCAATGAAATAAGACCTCTTTCCTGAAAGCTGTTGAAGACAGCTGCAGATCAGTGCTCCTCAGGGCTCCTTAGCTTCTTTTTCATACCCTGTAAGTTGACTCTGGCCATTCTGGGAACTTTAGAAGATGATTAAACAGAAGATTTGTGTGTCATTATAACTTCTCCAAATGCTACTGCAACTTTTAATCAGTGAAAACACCAACATCCAGGATCTAGGACAGGAACCTTCCTATTTCTGACTTTTCTATTGCATGCTGGTCACAATTACTTCTTCCACCACCACCTGTTTACAAACTGCCTTTGCTCAGGTAACCATTACCCTGACTGGAACCGTGTAAACAAGGCATGGATTACCACCCACCTAAAATCTTTCATGAGTCCTCAATTATCACAGAAAAAAAAGGACTTTCAATATTCTCCCAAAAAGTCTTCCACAGAGGCATAATGGCTTTTCTGCCCAAGCTCACTGCCACTTTTATGCTCCAGGAGTGGTCTAAATGATCCTATTATTTATACATGCATACATATGAATGTAGGTGTGTGATGTATGTGTATGTATGCACATAGATATGTATATATATAGCATATGTATATATGTATAGATATGTGTGTGCATACATATATATATATAAATCCTTCCCATACAAATGGTGAGATGTCAGCTATGAATTCATAGAATTTATAAAGTTTTGCCAAAGGGACTCATCACTGAGAGTACCTAACTCTACCAAAATGATTCAGGTCTGAAAATGGGGAAGAAAAAGTCTACAGAAAGGGCTTATGCTAAGTCAGATCCTACAGCCAGAACTAAGTGCCACTTGTGCAGCTGTGCCTGCAAGCTGAAAGGGGTCTTAATGACAACTCGCTGAGGGCATGGGATAACCTCCTCACCTGGTTTCTCTCCAGCCAGAATTGCAATAGGCATAAGCCAGAACTACAACAGGCATAAGCCAGAACACATCTCATTGACTATGATAAAAATGTTAGTGGCTAGGAGTCACGCTCGGTGGATGCAGAGTAGACAGTAGTTGATGCAGGACACTGTTTCCCAGCAAACCTCTCTCATCTGAGTATGTGCTAGCTTCAATCTAGGGAAAAAGCCATGGGAAATTTCAGAGTAAGATAGGACTCCCATTGGCCAGACCTAAAAATCTGCATTGTCTTCTTTGAATTTAAGTATGTAACTGCTCATCCTAGTGCTGAAGTTCTTTTGGATAAACTTTGGATAAGGATAGAAAAAGATAAACTTGTCTCAAGTGCGCCTACAGCTGATAACACTGAATAAAACCACTCTTACCTTTCATTTCTAGCCTATAGCAGTTTAGAAGAAGGACAGCACCTCAGGTTATATATTTCCCTCCTAAAGTAAGAAGGTAGACACAGGCTACCTTTGCCTATGACATTCAGTGGAAGATGCTGCTGATGTGTGAGGCAAGGGTTCCCTGCACATCCACACCGTGGTGGAAGCCAGGAGAGGGGCAGAAGTCCTCGCACAAATGCTTCCTTCAGGTCTCTACAGCCCCCGTGGCAGCTTCTCTGCAATAATCTGGTGATACAAGATGTAGAAGAGAGGAAGGATAGGTATGGGCACTTGGTGTAAGCCCCATGTCACTATCATACCTGTTTCTATGCATTAAGCCATCCAGTTGCAGAAAGGAAACTGCCTGCACTCCAAGGGAGACTTTTCTTTTGCTCTTCTTGTGGATATGGGTGTGTGCGTATTTGGGTGTGTTCGCTTTTTTTTAATTGTTAATTTTATATGCTCTACATCAAGCAAGTTGCAAGTCTGTTTGCTTTATGGAAATAGGCAACAAATTTCTCACCAGCAGCCCATGGCAGATCATGCAAGGCCATCTGTTAAGATACAGCAGTGCTAATACACAGTATGCTTGGGCACCTTTTACATGTTATATTGTACACACCTATTTGCTTGGAAACAAATCAGTAACTGCCTACACTAACGCTTGCTTTTGTTTACTCTTATTGGAGATGGGATGGTGCCCTGGGGAGGGCTGCAGGCATTCCATTACTAAGGATCAGTGCCTGCGGAAAATGAAAAGGCTGCTAAAAATAAGCAACATTTGCTCATTGGTATAAATAACAAAAGTGAGAGAGAAAGAAAAACAGAGAGAGAACAAGACGAAAATGAAAACTGGCCCCAGACCAGACCTTGCAGAATGACTAGTCACCTCCTCATTGCCAATTCTGTCACCATCTCCAGTATGGCCAAGACACTTCCCTCTGCCAAGTGCCCTCAGCTTTCCCGAGAGCGCCGCTACGCAGAGATGCGCTAGTGGGCCTGGGCACAGGAGTTAACTCGCACAGCACACTAGTCTTTCCCTAGGAGCTTCAGGGTTTGGCCATATCAACACCAGGGCTCATCACTTAACAAGACCAACACCTAATACTGGCGTGATCCCTGCAGTAGCCTTTGAAGCAACTATTTGGTTCTTCTCTATTGCGTTTATAAAGAGAATCACAGGGGAAAAGAGAAAGGCGAAGGGGTTGCTCTTCCATAAAGCTATCGCGATTAAAAGCTTTATCCTCTCTTTATTAAAGTAGAAATAGCTTTTGGAATCCCATTTTTCTGATAGACTTTCCTAGCAAATAGCTCCCAGAGCACATTTGGCAGACTACTCTCAAGCATTAAAGTTTAGAAAGCTAAGACCACCTCCCATTTAGAGGAAAACAAGAAGACTAAGCTAATCAAAAATTTATCCTTGTCCTTTATTTCTAAAAATACTCTACACCCACATGCCACCAGGCTTTTATGGGTGGGCTCCAGGCATTTCATAGTGTTAAATGTCTTTTTATACAACAGCAAAGTTTAATGATGAATACGCTTCCAGTTACTTTCCAATTTTAGGTTCTCTTTAATAAAAAGAAATAATAATTGGGAACCAGCTCTCAAGGAGCACACTTAATTGTACCTCTGTTTCCATTTCTTGTATTTTATTGTATAAAGCACACCAAAAAAATCCCATAGCCCTACGGTTAAACAAATGCTGGCATTAACGACGCCCGCACACGGCCATAAGCAGGTTTAGCGGGGAGAGCTGCAGCAGTTGTCTGTCCTGAGTCTCTGCCAGAGGTCACCATCCCACAGCAGGGTCAGCTGATCGTGGCATGGATAAGCTCCCAAGCAAGCGCAGTCTACAGGCTGCAGCATTAACTTAAACCACCTCCAATTTCAGTTTACTCTGGCAGGAACCTCTTAGGAAAAGAGAAGGGTAGAAAGCTAAGGCTGGTAACTGTTTCATCTGTTAGTATCAGATAAATCTACCTTTTCATTGCATTTCAAAGCCCTAACAAGCAGAATAGTCAAGAGGTTTATAACAATGTTCTGGCTTGCCATGAATTAACATGCATTCTTGTAATAGAACAAGGTCACTAGCATAACCACTGGAGAACATTTGCTGAAATAAGTGCTAAAAAAGTCCTCTAAAGCTTATCCAGATACATGCAGACCTTAACCTTAAGAAAAAAAAAAAAAAAAAAAAAAAACTTTCAATTGCTAACTCTTAAGTTTAACCTTTTCCAGACCTAGAAGTAGGACAGGTTTGGGTAACTCTGCATGACTCAGACAATATTCCAATATTCTAACCAGCATAGCTACTATATGAATTCTTGAAACAATAAAAACACAATAAGGGACAAAGTTTTCTCTCTAATTAGGTCTTTTTTTTTTTTTTTTCCTCTCATGTTAGACTTGCAGAGAATTGGCTCAAAAAACAACCAAGGACTGTTTGGCATTCAAAGAGGAGAAGAGGAGATGCAAATATTTACAATGGATTTGCTCATAGGTAACTATGGAGAAAACAGCAGGCAGTTACAGTTTTTAGTGCACGCGCTGTCAAATGACCATAAAATAGATAATAGTGAAAGAAGGTGTGGTATGAATGAGAACAGCACCAAACCCGAGAGCAAGAAAATGGTACCAAAGGAGCACCATAGTCCTCATAGTGCGCAAAGTGTGTGCCAGAAAAGTAAAGATTTAAAAATGAGGGCAAAATTTATTACATTTAGTCTGAAATGTGATAAGAGAAGCTTGAGGCTGGAACATTGAGAAGACTGAAACAAGGAGGAACTTTCAAAAGGAGAATGATTTGTGATATCTGCAAAGGGTTTCTTTTACAATGGTTGAACCACACTTACGTAGCTGCAATACCACAAAGTCCTGGTATCGGTGCGTTGCACTGATCTGAGAGGGATCTTCTCTTGTGGCTTTCACCACCCTTCATCCTCAGCCCGAGGGTTTGCACGGACACAGCTCTACTTAGCCCTCACGCAACCATCTCACGTGCCCCTGTACGCTACCCTCCCAAAGAGAACAGGTGAGTCCACTGGGAGAGCCGGATGAAATAATGGTTCAGAAGGACACCGGGGATGACAGCGGGAAAGAAGGCACCGCGTCGCAGCCGTCAAGAGGAGGCATCTCACACATCTGCGCGCACAGGATTAATCGAGACCTAACTCCTGCCACGCAGCATGGAAAGCATTCGCGCGCTCCACAATGCCCTGCAGCTTTTGCCCTCGATTACACCTGTGTCTCCAAGCTCTTCCCTGGAGCTGAGGTAAATACCCGGCAGGTAGAGCTGGGCAGACAAAAGCAGGAGCTGGCACCCATCCCGGTCTCTTTCGTAGGCAGCTCCTCGTGTCCTCAAGGCCAGGGCACCATCGCAGCTCATCTCCACTGCGTGCACCCAGCTAGCGGCTCCCAGCAGCCCCCCACCACACACTTGCCCCCAGTATCTAACACACAAAGTCTAAAACCACCCTGCCACATTTTGGGGATTAACTTGTTTAAATAACTAAGTAGCCAGCCCGTGCAGGAGCGCAGGGGCAGATGAGAAGGATGAGTGGGAACTAAAATGAGATGGCACCAAATTAATTTCCCTTTGCACAACCTCTGCACCACATCTCCCGGCATCTCAAAGAGAAACCCGGTGCAGCAGGTAGGACCCTGTGTCAGCAAAACACTTCATTTCTCACCTGAAACACTCCAGCTTGCAGAGCTGTGAAGGTAAAGATTACTCACCATTTCCAAGTGCGCTACCACATATTTAAAGATGACTACAAGGGGGAGGAGTATTCATCTCATTTTTTCTTTCTTTCATTTTTAAAACAACTTAAAATACATGAAGAAAACTTGAAAGCTGCCTTTGTCTGCTCTTAAAAAAAAAAATCAATACCAGGACAAGGAGTCCATTGGCTCATTACCATGCAAAGTGTCTACTGTGAAATACTCTGGGGATGACCAAAGACCATGTGAGATTACGTCATCCTAACTACCAAGAAAGTAAAAACTGAGCAAGAGGATTTTTTTCTTCAACTTTCTTATAGTAAGTAGTTAAATCAAGTAAAGAAAAAAAAATACTTGGGAACTATATTCAGTTAAGAATTGAGGAAGATTTGAAAATACTTTTAAACACGAATGTCACCAAATCTGACCTCCTTATTTTACAGCCAGTGAAATTTCCTGCACTCACACTTATGCCTGTAGCTTTCACTCGCTGTAACTTTTTAATTAAATATTTCAGCCAACAAAAGGAAATAGCAAAACCAGAAAGCAGACATGACGTTCTTTCTCAACTGGAAACTGATTGAGCAAAGCGGGTGCAAGAAAATGATGGAAAATAGGGATCCATCCTTCAGCTTAGCTTATGTGTAAGTAACAGTCTATATACAGGCTTTGTAGCACTTGATATTTCAACTTAAAATGTGATTATAGTTTAGAAATCAACAGAGAAAAAAGCAGAATGGCAGCCTCATGTGAACAGGTAGGCTAGTGACTTAAGGGAAAAGGATATGCTAATCAAATAAGACAGTGGCAAGCATTTATTTGCCCATCATACAGGTCCCTTTCCAGCAATAAAGACCTGTTTTGACTGAGAAAGGATGGGTTCGTTATCTGCTTATCTACTATAGGTGCAGGATAAAGAGAGATGCCTGGCAGATAGTGAGGCCAGCGGGAGGCTGGAGGTTGGAAGAAGCTCCCATGACCAGCTATCTCAGTCCTTCAGATGAGGCCAGTGATGGCACATTAGCGGCGTTACAAGGGAGCAATGAAATGGAAGCAGCTCCCATTCACAGCTGGGTTAACAAAGACGGCAAACAAGATGGAATTGTGCATCTCTCTAGTCCTCGAAGAGAAGCAAATAGCTAAACCAGGGAGAGCGGGAAGGGAAAAAAAAAAAAAAAGCAGAAGACAGTAGGGGGAGAGAGACTATGGGATGGAGCAGCGATGGCCTAGCCCAAGAAGGCAGCATTGTAAAAAGCTCCCACTGCCAACAAGCAAGCAACCACCACCGCAGTATTGCAAGGTGGCAGGTTCCACCTAGCCTTGTCCAGGGAATGCTGCTGGCAGGAGCAGGCACATCAGAGAGGAGGAGATGTCAGGGAGGTTTGAGCACAGGGCCCTTTTATCCATTTCTCTGAAGCCCCATGGACATTTCTTATGCTGGATTTCTCAGACACTGGGATTTTTGAGAAAACATTTTCAGCAAGCATAAGCTTTGAAGGAAAAGGGCCAGTACTGCAGGGAATTGTTTGCAGACATCAGGCTGGAGCCCTGTTTTGTGCCAGCAAATGCCATGTAAATGAGAGGTGATTTGGCAATGGTGTGAAGAGGCTGTTTCTCTGAAACTCCAACCTTTCCCTCAGTTTCAGGCCACGCTGTGCCTCCTATTTTACTTTCCAACAGCTAACTGGCAGAGAAAACAGTGACGTAAGCTAGTAACTACACAAAATTAGCTCCAGCCAGCTGTGAATTCATTTGTTCTTTCTATTTGCAGTCCCTCGTTTGCTGAAACACAGAACTTGGTCTAGTCAGCATATTTCACCATATTTAAACTTAAAACTATAAAGGAATTTTTTTTTAAAAAATATCACTACTGTAGAAGATGAACAAAAATCTATCCTAAGTAAAATCACAGCAGTAGACTGCTTTGGAATGCCTGGAGCACGTTACTGGTACCTTTCATTTTCTATTTCCAGAATAGTCTAGCCCCCATCAAAAACAACAAACTTAAGTTTCCAATTTTGCAATTTCTTGCTATTTATAATGAAAAAAGTCTCACTCCAAGTTGTAGAACTTTTTTTTTTTTTTTGTAAACTCTAAGTGCCTCTATATGATTAATAGCAAAGCGAACACAACTTGCTAAATAAATCTGCACTAATCTAATCTAACAGCATTCAACCACTCCATGAGTTTCCCTTTTGTTATACCCGTATGGAATGACTTCGCTATCCCTCCCCTAAACCAGTTGCTTCCTGCACTTCCTGCATCTCAAAGGAATGCAAATGAATGCTTAGCAGCTTCCCCCTCCTCCTTTGACACATGCACACCTTTTTTTTTTTTTTTTTTTTTTTTTTGGAGGTTAGAAACAAACACACATGTATTTATTTACATTGCGATAGTCTCCAAAGGCTCCATTCAGTGCTGTGGTTAAAGCAAACACCCAATGAGAAAGCCCAGTCCAGGGTTCACGTGGTAGAAATCAATCGGGCAGGAGTTCATACGCTGCAAACTTTGAAGTGCGGGTACCCACAAAACAGCTCGCTGGACTCCAGCAACACTAGGAGGTATAATTGCTTCCTCCATTAAAATGTTTGGTATTTCAAGTATGGAAATGTATTTCCTCTTAAGGAGGGTTTCTCCCCTTTACATTGTCATAAAAAAAAAAAAAAAAAAAAATGGTTTGCACCACCTCAGTCAATGCATAGGAGTTACTGTGATAACTAAGCACAGCCCCTGTTCTAGGATTTCTTTGAATTTACGTGATTAGGTCAAGTATATTAGAACAAAACAAGAAAAAAAAAAAAAAAAGGCAGCATTTTCAAACATATGGGCAAACAACAGGCCCCTAAATCTGTACTCTGACATGCTAATTAGAGCCTAGTTCCTCTTAGGAATCTGCTTGGGTTACAGGATATTTTTGGTTTCCGATCTATTTTGATTAAATCCTAGGCAACATAAGTCTGCAAAGTCTGCAAATTTCAAAGAGCACACAGTAGAGCACAGCATGTATTTGCACCACGACTGCTCATCACAGTAAACTATGGGCCTGTCACCTCTGAGTGGGATATACCTTCATCTGCATGCAATGCAATTACTCTATGCAAGCACAGGAAAAGGTTCATTATTTATCACTCTTGCCAGGGCCTCCTCTAAACTTACTGCAATAAGTGATCTCCACAGCTTGTTTATCTGCATAAAGCAGACCCCTCTGTGTGTCTGAACAACCATATGGTCACTCTTCCTACCTGCTTGTGCTTTCAAAGAGGCATCACTTCAGGATAATAAATAAATAAACAACAAGGCAGCAAGGGCGGCTGTAGCACAAACAAGACAACTGCCCCTCCTAGTCTCCACATCATCACACTTGGTGCTAAAAGGTGACAGTCACAACAGCAATAGCTGTTAAGGGTTAGTTTTTCCATAGGGTTTACCTAGCAGGAATCTTTTAAGAAAATAAATCCAGACTTCAGGTGAGGGTGCCAAACTGTGCCAGTGGTGTTAGGCATCAGTCACTCTGTTGTTCTTTCCACACTTGGAGGAATTTAAGCTTCCAAGTGCATGGAGCGGTAGAATGAGGAGAGACAGAGAGAGACAGAGAGAGACAGACAGGCAGACAGACAGAGACAGAGAGAGAGAGAGAGAAGGCTGCCAGAGCTTGGGGATCTCTACTGCTTCAGATTGATTGTTCCTGAATTTGGGGGCCAGGAGAGCTCTACAAGCTGAATATGAGACTCCTCTCTTCCCTTCCCTAGTCAGTCAAAGCAGATATTTCAAGATAAGCAGGCACGGCACGTCCTGATGTTTCTTTTGTCCAACCTGCTAACATCCAAGGGTTATCTAGGTGAGTTTTAACCAGATCACTGGCAGAATCATCCTCCTTTCACGAGCCCTTCACTGTGTGGCCTTAAGTAAATCACTCACAACTGACCAACACTAGACAGAAAAAAAACTTTTCTGCACCTTTTCACACAGAGAGAATTTCTTACTAATTATATATATATATGAAGACAGGCAAAAGTATCGGCGGTTAGCTTTTAAAAAGTTTGTACTTTCTTTATAGTGAATCTTCACTTTCCTAATTTTGGAAATAGTTTTTAAATGAGATAACCGTACCATAAGGAAATCTACAGCTAAGTGAGAGGAGAATTTTTGGTCAGACCTGTTGATGGGTATTAAGCTTTAGCTCCAAAGCAATGCAGGTAAATGAGCAAAACATTTGAAGAAAAAAAATTCATTATGGAAAATCACAGATAAGTCAATATGCGAAAGACCTATGCAATGCCTTGAGGGAAACGTAACATTCCTCCTTTTCTTCTGCCCAAGATTCTCTGTCTGCAGAGGTGATGGACAAACAAAACTGCATCGCATACATCTGCTGATCTTCTGTTCAGAATTAATTTTTTGCATGAGTTTCCTCAGCTTTCCCTCTCATCTGTCAAACAGCTACTGCTACTTCTCTACACATCTAGAAAGCAATTAACTAATACCAGGAGAGCAGGCAGCTGTCTAAGTCCGGATCTGGCTAGTAAAAGATGACTGTCTATGAATCTGCTTTTAGGAACAGCAGATCAAGCGAGCCAGCACCAAGGGTGAATCAGGAAAACCACGGCTGAAGCAACAAGGTACACGTGGATCATAAAACAAAACTGGATTTTCTTCTCAGCTTTGCCCCCTCGCAGGCTGGGTGCCCTGTTGCCCGGGTGCTACGTGAGCAAGAGGAGCTCACTCTTGCTCACCACAGGCAGGAGCTACAGGACAAAGCGCAGTTGGCAGCTAATTTGGACTTAACCATTTTACACTTGCAAGCCAGGCATTCAAAGCCAAATACCCTGGGCCCCTCCTCCTTTCCAACATAGAGACAATTTAAAACAGATCTAACACCTATGTAGTACTGATTTGGTTATCTTCAAAATCCCCATTGTTCTGTTTAAAGAGCATATCCTCCTAGAATAGCCTCCTTTTGATAAACAACTCCTTGTGCATGTCAGCCAAACAACAGTTTTGGTCTTTATCACAAGTGGACCAGCCGCAGAAACACTGTGTGGTGAAGGGAGCGGGTAGGAAGGCGGGAGGAGGAGGGAATTTTAGCTGAAAATAGAGTTCATTGTCAGCCAGGCTTTAGACTGGGGTTTTTAAATAGGTTGTGGAATGTGGCTATGAAGTAGTTAAAAGAACTTTACCTCCAGTCCTTAGAAGAAGAAATGTCTATTCAGGCTTTGAAAAGCACCGTAGTACCTCAGGTAATGGAGTCATTTCTGTATTGTGCACAACAGCCCCTTGTATAAGAAGGTCAAAATATACAGGAACCAAAATATGAGTTCATAGGAAAATAGAAACTTTCTTAAAAAGACACAACTCCAAAGAACTCCCACTGAGGGAAAAGTTTCCAAGAATGGATGATGAAATTTAAATGCATATTGAAAAAAGTATGAGCAGATATGTGATTTTTAAAAGTCGTCCAGGCTAGAGCTTTCTGTGCCTTTTACAGTTTGTAGGAAATGAATGGAGGTGCTAAGAATTATTAATACTTTTACATTCCAGATGTGTGCTTACTGGAATGTAACTATTTCCAAAGCGTTTATTTTACGAAATATATTCATTCTTATTAGTAAACTTTTACTGATGTGATTCTATAATGGCTCTACACTGTTTAATTTTATATTTTTCCTCAAATAGCTAAAAGTGGTTATGTCTTTTTAATTCTTAGCAGCAGCGACCATATCGCTGTGATCCATGCACTGCAAAATCTGTCACAAAAAAATGTTACTTTGTGTATTTCTTAAGAGCAACACGCCCCATGTATTGAAATATAGCAACATGTATAGAAATATACATATCACTGAAAAGTTGATTATGACAGATTTTAGTAATCACCAGTATGTGTGTGCAATAGTAAAATGGAGAAAAAAAGTATACCAGACCATGCAGCCATGATCAAAGTAAAATACAAGTAAAATGCCTTTTATACTATAGCTTCTGGAAATCATACAGCTCTTGCCATATCCATATGCTTTGCAAGTTACTTCATAAAAATGTGGCTCTAGTTAGAGGAAAGGCAGTATTTCTACTGTATTCTTACATTAAAAACGTCCTTAGGTGCAAGAGCCGCCAATAAGGCCACTACACTTTGTTCTGAAATGTTTGCTGAAAAGCTGTAAGTGCCCCGAACGACACGAATTTCAACATCTTTAGCAGCGCTATCTCCTGTCAGGGCCAACTGACAGCACACCCAGCCTCTGGGAAAGACCCCTGGCTTGCACAAACAGGCTACACCTCGGATAAGACGTCTGAGTTTGGAGAACACTGCAGGTCCCTGCATGGTTTCTAGGTTTCCCACAGATAGAGCATCTGGGCAACGTTAACCGTGGCATTCTGTAAACACCGCCCGGACGATAATAGAGTATAACAGAGGCAACAAAGTGACCCTGTACGACCGTTTTCCCCTGTTTCTGCTGTAATCAGATGGCACGGCCAAATGTTGTGCCTGGGGAAGCAAGCTCTGGAAGTAGTTAAAAGAAGTGTTTACAGCACAGTCTGCAACAGATAAGGAGACAAGATGCTCTTCAAAAGTCAGAAGAGCTATCCAAGTTGTTTTTTTCTTTTCCTCCTGTTCAACACCAACGTCCATAGATATCTCAAATGAACTTCAGCCACAAAGTCAGACCAGCTCTTCAGAAGATCTCCAGTGACAGGAACTAAAGACAGAAGGAGAGGGCTTGGCCCACTAACATCAATGGCAAAGCTCCCGAGTGGTCACCGAGTCAACAGAATTTCTCCAAAATCCTTATGTATGGGGCCATAAAGTTTTCAGGTCTCACCATTACTATTTATTAAATAGGCTAATGAGCCTGTGTGCACATGCATATATTCAAATTCTCAAATAAGGCAGGAAAAACTTGAATATAAACTTTGGGCAATTCACAGGAAGGAATCATTTTTGATTTTATTAATAATGTCTCTTTTGGCAGTACATGTAGTAAAACATTCCCTCACTTTTAATTTGTAAAGTGATGCATGTTAAGTCCATTCATGAGCTCCATACTGAGAAAGGGCTGACACCAAGGGTTCACCATTGCTGAACTAATCTTCCTCCCATTTACGATCATGTAAACTCCTGGAAATAAATATATTAATTGCTGCTACAGAAGAATTATGATTTTTAATCTGCTTTGGCCAGCTTTTGTTGTAGTTTAATCAGCGGATAAGGGGGAGCTCTTTCATGTGACCAGGCTCCAGAGTTATTTCTTGGATTGCCAATAAGTATTTGTTCACCAGAGAAGAGTCTATTTTTTACATCTCATAAAACATATCATAAGATAGAAGATGCACCAAAGGAAAAATAAGCAACTCAAGCATAGGAATTGCTTATACCTTTTTAAAAAAAAAAAAAAAAAAAAAAAAAAAGAACAGAAAACTGCCAGTAAGATGAGCTGTTAGCATTTTACAGTTATCTCAGGTTCAGCTGTAAGAAACCATCCACTTTTGTGGCAACTTTAGATTTTTTTTTTTTGAGGGTGAGGGGAAAGAGGGGAGAGGGGTGGGCTGGAGTTGTCATTTTTTTTACTTATTTTTTCCAGATTGAAATAACCCATACTGAAATAAAAGCTCTCCATGTAAAGAAAGGGCAATGCTCTCCATCTTTTTCAAGCCAGCTACAAACCAGGAGGAGCTTGGAAACCAAAAAAAAAAGAGCAGCAGTGGATTTCTTTTTAAGGAATAATAATGCATTCACCTAGTAAGGCAATGATTTACGTGTAAGGATTTTGAGCAATATCGTCTGAAGAAACACTTCAATTTATCATGCTACAGACAAGCATCACTCCTGTAGCAATAACACACAAATAGATCACTGAGGAAAACAGAAGTTATTCTAATGCAAGCAGTAAACTAATAGTGAGTTGTGGAATTAAAGACAGAGATGAAAATTGCCTGCAAACTAAAGCAGGAAGGAACTGAATCCAATTTTGGATGTAGGACTCTGACAGTATGCTTTAAATATTCAGAATACAAGTGCAGGGTCATCAAGATGGCTGTGAGGGGGATCTAGAGTCACTTCAGTGACACAGAGCAACTTCTTTAAGGACAATATATCATACTGCAGAAATGTGGAGGTCCATTCACCTAGTCAACACAGAGTCCTGCCTTTCTAAATAGCTCCTAGTGCACTTTCTATAAAATACCCACTTTCTCACCACTTTCCATTACTTTCCTTTTTTAACAATTTTAAATGTTTATGAAAAGGAAACAGTGACAAGATTGCATCTGGTTTGGCGCCATTTGTTGCTATAGGGAGATTTCTTGGAAAAGGTGATGAGTGGTAAGTTGGTGAATGATATTAATAGAGAAACAATACACAAAGTACTCTGAATGTGCCGGTTAACCCTTTAGTGAGCACGTTCTGCTTGCTCTCTCTCTTCTTCTGGAACCATAAGCAGAGGATGCTGATTAATTACCTCTCTCTGCACAAGTTGCTAATTGTTCTCCCTCCCAAATGTCACAATTTTTCTTCTTTTCATTCCCACAAGCACTGTATGCAAAACCATTTTTGAAAGGGGAGCAGGGAAGCAACTCACTGAAATGGTGCTTTTTTTCCAGATTCAGGTCCCTGTGCAGAACTGAACAACATATCAGACTTTAATGAAAGGGGTTGTTTGTTTTGGCACAATTTGAACATCATCTAATTCTGTATTTATTCCTGAAGTCTTAGTTGGATAGTGCGCAATTTTAAATGATAAAACTGATTACCCCAAGCAAGCAGAATTGAAGCATGCAAACTGCTCAGTACTTATTTGAAGATCTAACTTTGCTGAATGCAAAGAACATTCCTTCAAGAGCATTTAATAAAGAAAAAAAAGGCCGCAAAAAAATGATTTGCAGTTTCCCAATGGGCACATCAATTTACTTAATTAAATATTGCTTTCAAAGTTTCAGTCACAATAGCTCTTGTCCCTTGCCAGTTGCAGCAAGAAAGATGCATTGAACAAGGATGTCAGCTGAATACTAGCATTGATGTTTATGCCAACTGTCTCCAGCCTTGCCAAGTCGCTGACGTTTAGAGTGAGGACTCCCTCATTTTCAACTCTTTTTAAGGCTTTGTCGAAGTTCTGAAATTATAAGAGGCCATTTTTAAGCATTTTGTGGAGACATATAAGACCTTATATTTTCAAACAGAACAAGATCCATCTACCATGCTTGGCTTTTATTTTTTTCTTTTTGCTTCTGACTATCAGATTTTGGTCCCACATTATATTTAAGCTCAGATTGCAAGAGCAATCATACTTGACTTATGACCAAAAAAGTACACTCCACCTCAAAAAAAGGACTCCACAGTGCTTAGAAACTCTGATGTATTGCATTAAATAGTTTTCTATAGCTATGCGTGCATCCTCAGTTAATCATCCTACTAATTTTTAATAAAATTGTTTTCCCCTGTATCTAAAAGCTAAGTTTCCAAGTAGGGGAAGTATGTAAGAAAAAGGTTAGTTTCAAGGATTAGTGCCATTCAGCAATTTCCTGAGCACCAGGATTGAGGGGAGATAATACGAAGAGCTGTGAGAGCAGTGAAGACAAACTAAACTTTTTGCTATTTTCTCCATCCTTGCTTTCAGTGCTAGAAGCATAAATAGCAGCAGAAAGGTTTATCCAAAGAGGCTGAGGACAACACATGACATATACGCTATCTCGCTTGCTCATTTCATCAATGGGTTTAATACAGCCTTCGATTATTCTGAAGCAGGAATTGCACATTTCTTCTAAGTGGGTGCCTTAGACCAGACTCTTCGTGGGGCTGTCTGCTCCTTTACGGACTTTTAAGGTGAGATACATAAATAATGGGTCACTGATGATCCCTAATTGCTCTCATTGTTGTCAGCTTCATTCCAAGGGCAAACACACTTCAACTTTGACATACGGAAGCCGTCCAACAAAGACTGAAGTCTTCTCAAAAATAAGTGAATAGAGATTGTGACATTTTCCGCTAGACATCCTCAAGATCCACTCCTGCACTGTCACTCAGTTCAAAGTCAAACACAAAACCAGGCCATCTAAAGTTATTTCCAAGAACTCATTTATGTTTTCAATTGCTAAGAGAACTTTACTTAAGACTACCTTAATGCCTACTACTAGACAAGTGAGCTTATTATTCGCTTGGACACGGGACAAATAATTTTATGCCATACAGTCTAATCCATTCCAGTCATTTGTATTTTAGGGGACTCAGTTTAACTTACTGAATAAAGGTTTCCTTTAAAGATGAATAACCTCCTAAAAGCGCAATGCGTTAAAACTCCTTTAGAGTCAATTATAATATAGCATAACACACACACAGACTATGCCCAATAATAAACCAACAATAGGGAAAAGAGATTTTAAAAAATCTTCAAATCTGGTCCTGAATCTCTGTGACGCACACACAGAGGTCTTTCAAACTATTTCCATTCATTTGCAGCAACAACACATCCACATAACCCCATTATCTGCCTTGGAGTTATACTTTTAAACAGAGCTAGCAACTTGGACCCTGAATGCTTAATCTAAATGCCATCCGAGGCTTGGGACAAATGCCACTGTGGAATACAGCAGGGGAGGGAAAAAGTCTGGACTGCCACTCTTCAGGCCTGCTGTCGTCAGAAGGAGCACAGGCTGCTGAACACCTCAGAAGCCCAAGTTCTGCATTTTAATTTAATTACAATTGTAATTTTGCTCAGAGAACAAAAAACAATGACTGTCTTCTTCATGATTCCCTAGTGCATAAGTTGCATGTTGCATGTTCTCTCCATTGCTTTGTCAAGGCCTTCAAAGCTGTAGAGAGTCTGTTGCACCACTGCTGGAGGCATTTGTCCCCAACTTTCAGTGACAGACCAAATAAGAGGCAGAGAATGAAAGGGACCATAACAGTGGAGGGTGATTCTTTCCGTTGTGCAACATTACAGCTTGAAATTATAATGAAATTAGTCACACAGGAAAAAAGCAAACCTATAAATCATATCACATGTAAAAAAGTTTCATTTTCTTAAAGAACACCTCTTATCCCACTGAATCCATGATCCATTTTTAAATGACTCCCATCAAGAAATTTCACCCACAGAACCAGAGAGGTTGTATAAGCAGTGGGGAACCAAAGTACCGAGTGTTAAGTGTTTGAACTTACACGTGTGAGTTTGGTGCCGCATCCAGCTTTGGCAGCACCACCTGGTAGGCACTTTGGGGTCCCTGCCCTTCCCTCCTCCATGCCTGCCACTTTTCTGCAATATTGGTTAATATTTGATCAACTTCTGCTCCCGTGTGTGTGTGTATATATATATTTATATTTATATATATACACACACACACATAATCATATATACACACACACACACACACCCCATACATTCTCATTCTGTTTCTGTATATCATTCTCATCCCGTTCTCATCCTGCTGGCCCAGCTACCTTGTCCAGCAGTCAAAACTTGCTTTTGCAGCTTGTGATCTATTTTTTTCTATCAACCATGACACTATAAAACTATCTCTATGCTCTCTTATGAGCAGAAGTCTTCCCCCAAGTCACCAAATCTGTTTTGATTTGTGTTCTAAGTTCTACATATGGTGAATCAGGATATCTTAACATCTCTCATTTCTAGGCCTGATTAAAGTGGTGCAAACTCTCATTTATTATATGCTGAAATAAAGGCTAATGCAATCTAGTGCCATTGGTCACCGCTGCTTTCTTAGAGAGCCTTTCTGTGCTCATGCAATGCAACTGCCCTATGTGGCGTGCTGGAAGGCAGCAGCTAACTGCAATGCTGCGGAGAAGGAAGAATGTAGTGACTCAGGACAAAATCCCAGTTCATCTAGAGTAAGCTACATTCTCTTTAATGTTTACACAGAGCAGGCAGACCTTTTCTGCTCTGTGGTTTGCAAGGACTCCACAGAATGCCCCACGCCACAGCAGAAGACAGATTTTTGTTTATTTCCTTCCAAAGTATAAAGGGCTGAATCAACCATGTCACAGTTTCCCACACTCCCAGGGAATTTGCAGTACTTCAGACCTAAAACTGAGAGGCTTTCAAGTAGCAGCAGGAGTGTCTTCTCCTACTTAAAAAAAAAAAAAAAAAAACAAGCACTTTCAATGTAAGCTACTCTTGAGAGCTCTACATTGTGGTATGTTTTTTCATTCATCCTTCTTGTTTTTATCAAGCAAGGATGACTAATGTGCTATTGTAATGCACTCTTCTCAGAAATGCGGCCAACTGAGGCTGCTTCAACAGAAGTTCCGTGAGTGTTTAACATTAAAAAGGGCCCTCAGCCGGGCAATGGGTGAGTCATTATAGACAGAGCTTTAAAACAACAGGCACCATACATAAACCATGCTCTTATGCAAATCTGACCTACATAATAATGTTGAAATCTTCCAATGCCAGGAAGATTTCACAAGTAATCCCATGTGTGCCATAGCTGTAAAACCAGTGTTACTTTAGCACCACAGAAAGTACCACATTTGCTTTAAACAGGTTACAGTGCCACATTTCAGTTCTCTTGCTGCCCCTTCCAGGTTCTTGCAGTTTGGCCAGACAGTTTAGATGGGACAAACATCTTCAGAATGGTTCCCCCTAAGCCAAGAAATGCTCTTCTCTCTGGGTCTTAACCACCTGGGAAGAAGTGTAGTTTTTTATGCCACCAATACACATTTTTATATACATATATATATATATGAGATTAACATGGAAATGCCATTAAAACCTAAATTAATGCTCAGCCTCTGACTCTTCAGCTGAGTCAGGATTTTACTCTTTATCCCCAGAGAACTACTGAATATTCGTTTAAGCCACAAAGGCACGTTTGGTCCCTCTGATACAGGCAAAACCAAATGGCACGCCAGGAGCACAAGCAATAGTCAAGAAACTGTTGCTTTGCTAGGAGAATATTTCATATCATTCTTTCAAAATGGGACTCTCAAACACAGTTATAACATATGACTTCACACAAAATAGCCAGAGTATCTTAAAATGGCCCCGCTCCAAAAATTGTCACTGAATTTAAATGTTTCAGTTTGAATGAGATTTGATTTCTCTATATCGAAGCCTGTTAACTCTGCTTTGACAATAAAATTATGGCAGATTTCTTGGGTATTGCTATTTGTCAATTCAATCTAACTTCACATTTTTATGCATTTTTTAACCTTTCTCAACACAGAACGATGACTTTTCTGGAATAAATATGACACAAAAATGCATATTCTTAAAGTAAGCTATCCCAAACAGAGCAGGTAGGTTGGCTGGGTGAGCTTTATCTAAAGTTTGTAGTAACCCGTGCCTTTAGATACTGAGATTCTGCTCTGTCAACATATTTGCAGTTGCCACACAACTGTTTCATGTTCCAACACCTACACTTTTTCACCTCTTCTCCTAAACAAACCCATGTCTTTCCATTCCCCTTGTGGAAGACTTGCAGATTGAAATCTGTCTCTACGACTGGGCACAGAAAAAGACTCTTCATTTTTGACTGTGATATCACCTGCACAAAGAAGTCATTATATGGGCATTTTTAAATAGCACTACTGCTATTCACTGCTGGGTATCATTACATCCATTACTCATCCATGGTAAATAAAATTTATATATGCAACTCTCTGCAGAAAACTTATCCTTACTCATGTCTCATTAACCTAAGAATCCTTCCATCATCCTTATCATCGTACACTTCTTTATGATTTAAAAGCAAGCTTTCCAACCCCAAACAAAAGATGAATAATTCCTCTGAATCATTTTACTAAACCACGTATGTCCCAATCATGTAAGGACACCTCGTATTTCTCTTTCCTTATAAGAAGCAAGAAAAAGGGAATAAAAATGTTAAGTTAGGTTGTGTTCACTAATCTCTTAGGCTCTTAACCTAAGACTTTGAAATATACCATTATATCCCAAGGCAAAGGCTTTAAAAGCTGAGCATCTACAAATCAGTATGCAAATGGGCATCTTCCTCAAAAAATATTCATTTTCTTAAATTATCTTTTAACTACTGAGAACAAAAGACTGGACTTAATTTCAAACACAGAATTAAATTATTTTCTCTTATCTACACTAAGGATTCTCATATATTTCTGAATCTGCCGTAAAACTTCTCTTGAACTTGCTGAGAATTCCTTGCATTGTAAACAGGAAGATTTGAATAACAAAATCCACAGAACCTACACTAAGGGAAAAAAATTGCTGCAGATAAACACATTCAGCAACACTAGGGTATTTTTAATAATTATTATTCTGTTGCTTAGACTTTCACCCAACAAACACATGATGTGAAGCATTAAGCCATGAAGACTGATAGAAACTAGTTCCTTTTCCGTTTCTAAGTTTGACTGTGTTCCACTAACTGCTCTTGTGGTAACACTGAGAGAGTTAAAGATAAATTACTTCAGTGATGTTCTTAGCTAAAGAGACTGTAAAAGTTTGGAAAAGTCCTTACTACGCTTGCTGTACAAACATGCAACTGTTCTTTTCATGGGCTTATGCTGCTCTGAAAAACAATGTAGCTGCTGAAGAAAGAACAGGATTTAAATCTGTTTGCTTTATTCTGCCATGTAATTTCATTAAGGGGAATGAGATGATCCTTGTCCTGAAGGTTCTTTGACATAATTCCTAGTGAAAAATGGTCCAACTTAAAACAGGCGCAAGGTAGGCATTGTGTTCAGCTGTGGAAAAAAATGCAAATTGTCCTACTTTTTCCTCCCTAGGATCGTCTTGGTACACAGCAATTTTCTAACGTTCTTGCTAACAATAGCAGACAGGAAGACTGCAGTTCAACCTAGTTTATGTTTAGAAAGAGGAGCCCTAATTTCCCACAATTACTCCTTGAATACAGCATCAAGCCAAAGGAGCAGCAGGGGAAACAATGGAAGGGCTTCCATGTGCGTAAGAATATTGTTTCTCCCCTTTGAACAGCCTGTCATTAGACAATCACACAACATAAAGGAGACCTTAGGAGAAAAAGAAAAACACTGATCTGTATCTAATGAATAACAGCAAAGCTACAGAATAGTTGCGCCACATTTATCACCATGCAACAAAATTTCTCTCAAAAGGTTCCTGGGTGTTTCCAGAGGCGGCTTTAAGCAGTGACTCGGACAAGTGGATCAGAAAGGTCCAGGAAGGAGGAACTTCCTTGGCTTTTCTTCAACAAGCCTTGATGCTTGCAGACCCATTCAGTTTACAAGTTTGGATCAGTAATGTGCCCAAAAACTAGCTGGGGCCCACTTTCTACCCCATCAGTGCACTCTGTCTGTAGCATGGCCTCTTAAATACAGCACAAGTGGCAGAGGGTGTGAAGGACTGGCACTCACAAAAGTGAGCCATGAGATCCATGCAGCCGTACTGCCTACTGCAGACCTGGAAAAGGCGCTCCGTAACTTCTACCTTTGTGCCACAGCACAGACTGACAGTAAAGAGCACAAGAAATTTGCATTTTCCCACCTGGCATTCCCTACCTTATCTTTACAATGAGCATTTTTATTGGGACTATCACCTATCACCGTAAAGCACAGATCTGGGATGAGGGAGGCAAAGGGGCAGGAATGGACAGAGGACAAATGCACTTTGATTAAAATACTGACTGGAAATTGTGAGATCTTGGCTAATTTCTGTATTGATTACATACTTCCCGTGTGATCTTCGATCACAAGTGATTTAACCACTCTTTCTTTCCTCCATAATTGTCTACTGAAAATATAACCTCTTGTATATTAATATAAGCTTTTAAGAGAATCTTTTGTCTCTCACTGGCTTTGCATGGGTGATGAGCTTATCTGTAGCCCATAAAAGTAGTAATAGTAGGCTTGATCAGAAACATTACAACGTGAGGAATGCGAAAGTACGTTTTAGCTCCATCACTTTATGTAAAAAAAAAAAAAGTTCTTCTAAAATTATTCTCTAATATTTTATATATTAAATCAAATTTTAATAGAGAATTTTAGCTAATATATACCTTATAACCCCAGCTAAATACCACCTATATAAATGAATAAGATCATTGTCCTTCTAAAGCAACACACCCATTGTTTCGCTGCATTTTCCATCCAAAGAAATCATTCACTTTATGGAACCAGAGCACCAACGAAAACCAATAATATTGACTTGCAAGATGCAAGCCCAAACAAACCGCACAACACACACAGTGGAGGTAGGCAGTGATGACGCACAGGCTATACAACACAAAAGGGAAATCATAACAAAAATACACACGCATGCAAAGGCTGGAAATCAGCTGTCAAACATTTCTTATTTCTTTACATTTTTGGACCTTGCACCTAAGCACTTTGCTATTTATCAGTTTGTTGCTTTTACTCATTATAAAATTGTCTGCAGCAGTCAGGATTCATTACTGTAAGCAATTTTTACAAGAGGTGCAAAACAGAAAATTCAAACTCCATAGCTGAAGTATAAGGCAACTGCATATACATAAGCACACAGGCACGTATTCACGTGACAAAACATAGTGCATTTGTACCAAAGGATGTCAGGAAGCCAAGTACTGCCCTTCCTTACAGCACATAACAACTGGGGTCTACTGGGACTCTAACTGACTTTGTATTTCTCAGCACCCTGGCTGAGCGAATACATTTGAAGAAGGAGAGATCCCGATAGAAATAGGCATGTGTAAGTTGATTAATGTGAACGACCAATATATGGCTGATATACCCCAGACTCTCTGGCCTTTTGATGTTGATTACAAGAATGAAGGCATCTATTTGTGTGTTTAAAATGGCAATAAAAGCCCTAATTTAAAGTTGCTTCTTTCAACACTTTTAAGAGCAGAAGGCTAAACGGTTCAAAGTAACCAACTTCTTGTCCAGAGATCCAAGGTTAAGCAAATAAAGTTTCTCAAGTCTTAATAAGCTATTATCAGCAATAAAAAAAAAAAAAAACACCATATAATGTTAAATACGGTAGCATAAAAGCTAGCAGACTGAAGAAACTGGAAAAGCTTATCAGACTGAAGAGAGCAATATCTGGTCTGTATCAACTTTGATCAAGGACAGAAATCTTCATCCTTTGTTTTTCTTTCATTGTCCTTTTAGCTAAGAAAAGCAACATTATCCAGGAAGTAAACGACAGACCAAGAGCCCTAGATTCCCACGATATTATAAGTGACCCCAAGCTGAGGTAGAGAAAACTTAGACTTGTCTTTAAACGCTGGAAAATTCAGGCACATTTGTACTACCACCACCAGTAGCACTTTACTGTTCTGAATGCCCTTTCCTGCAAGTATCTCAAAAGCTGTTACAAACATGAACCAGGAAGGCAGGCAAGCCTGCCCAGGGGACACGGATATCAGTACTGCTAGAGAGCCACCAAAGAAAAAAAAATAAAATCTTTCTATCTATACATACGTCTGTGAGTGTATGTGTGTGTATATATATAAAACTGAAAGCTCACCTCATTGTTCTTGTGGACACAGGACTTTTAGGCAACATACAGCTTTATCAAAGCGAGATTCAAAATCTCCAAATCAGTCCTCATCTCCCCAGCGACGGCGCCGTTTGGACACTATCTACACACAGCGTGGGTGCAAAGCCTACTCTAATGTAAAAATAAATGAAGGTTATTTAGAGCAGTCGTTTACCAGTTTGCCTCCTTACAAATGGTTAAAAATGCTTCCTTTATGCTATTGTCTACTTTGAAATAAAATGTTTTTTAGGCCTCTCTAAAACTGTAAAGAGTCCTGCAGACTTTTTCTGCAGGGCCTTGCATACTGTCATTTCACCCACTGAGGATTTAAAACCTATTTGCCCAGAGGCTTGTAAAAAAGGGAAGAAGTGCCTGTAATCTCTAATATTGATGGAAACAACCGCGAGAAGCAGACTGCTCTATGCCGTTACAAAACGTGTCCTTCTCCAACCTTCCAGAGGTCTCCTCCTCCCAGGAGCAGGCAGGAGTCACCACGCTAGGATGATGGCATACACTTGGCTCACCTTTGCCCTGCCAGTTAATCATTAGACCGTTATCAGTAATGCTCAAAACCCTGAGACAGAGCATTTTCTGCCAAAGGGCTGGGAAAAAAATACAAGCCAAAGTCCAAACGCCATCAGCATGGGGAGATGCAAAACGCTGCTCCGTTCAGACTGGTCTGGCCTTGAACATACAGGGCTGTTTCTAATTTTGGCTGGGAAAATATTGCATTTTAAGTTTCATTTTAATAAGTTCTAAGTACATGCAAAGAGAAATACCATAATTAAAATGACCAGTCTGTGGGGAGAAGAGCATATAAAAAGATCGCAAGTACTTAAAAGCATTAAGTACTTGAAATAGTAATTATTAATTGCATTAAAATTATTAATTGTAATGTAGATCTCTAGATGCTCTTTTATAAAGAGCTTAAAAACACTGCCAAGTATTATATGAAACTATACAGCAGAAACACATTCCTGGAACAATGTTTGAAAAGTAAATCCCATTTTAACAGAACCCTTCTCTTGCCCTTCACAAAGATATCAAAACCCTTATGAAGCTTTTGAACTTATCATTCATCATGACTGAACCCTAAGAAATTCCATGAAGAGGAAGAAATATTGTGCAATAAGCATTTTCAGTATTTTTTCATTACCATGAAACTGGAAAATACAGTTTTATAAATAAATCTCACTCTTTATATTTATATAAAATTGCATATATGAAAATAAAGGAAGTTCCATATTAAACAATAATACAAATATGTACACATATGCATAAAATTTACTTTCTACAGTTTTTTAGGACAAAATTCTTTTCTTTCCAAACAGTTCTATTCTCATACTATCTCTGATACAGACCCTGTAGCTGCTAATTTACAGATGGGTAAGGCAGACAGATTTTATATGAACGGTGCAAGCAGCCGGCACGTCGTCCGCCTTCTGCATGGATTTTTAAATCTTTTTTGACTTGCTTTCACAGGAGGATGCTCTTACACGTGGCCCACGGAGCGCTGCAACTTTTGTGATGCTGTCCTGTAAGCAGCACACTCTTTAAGCACTGCTGTTTCATAAACACACTCCTCTGTAGCACTCCAGGCAAAGTGTAGCTAAAGGGATGCACACAGTCCTATTTTTCCTAAGTATTTAGCCTGACAGAAAATTGTGCACCTAGATTTTGGTTCCTTTTTTGTGTGTGTGTATTTTAGAAGGAATAGAAGAAAAAATTAATTTTACTGGTAGCATAGGCCTGATACTACACAATTACCCATTGCCAAAAAGTGAAACTATTCTACGCATTTTATTCATTACTATTTGAGACTAATCATGCTCTGATCACTGGGCAACTTGCCTTTAATCCAAGCACACGGAGAGATTCTCTGCTTAGACTCTAGGAGCCACAAGCCACCTCCAGAAGGAGCTATGTCAGAAGTATTTTCTCAATCTCATACATTAAAGAAATAACCCAGAAAACAAAATGTATCCATTTTCATTGGCCTCTCCAGCTTTTTCTGTCATAAACTCATGAAACCACACAACATGCTTAAATCACCACCAAAACTTAAAAGCTATAAATAGGGATATAACCTTTTGGTTCAAATTGTATTGTGAGATTTTTTGGAAAAGACAGGGAGGAAAATGGAAAATTTATTACTCAAAAAATAAACAGTGTTTCTTCTACACGAGCATTATAGCACATATGTTCAACACTAACCAAATGTGATGTCAAAAAAAAGAGGGAGAAAGAAAATAACTGAGAGAATTATGACTTTTCGGATGAGGATATAAACAGCAGGAACAGATGAGCAGTTAAAAATAAAGAGGCTATTATATTCAAATGAAACAAAGAATGAGGAGCGAAAATAATAGGCTATAAAAATATATCTGTCAGCAAAGCTGCTTCAGGCCTGAACATTTCCCTCGCAAGATTCTCAGGAAGCACCAGGCACCCTCCAGGTTTAAAGCTTTCACCCCTGGGCTCTGAGCTCTATTGGTTTCCTGTATAAAAGGAATTGAGACGAGAAGAAAACATTTGACGGACTGCTCCAGCAATCATACCACGTTTTATACTTTGTGGAGCGCTGCCTAACACAACAGGACCGGGTATTGTTACAGAGGACTCAAAGAGTCCAACCAATTATTTCCCTTCGTGAGGACGGCTGCACCAGCCTTTGATCACCAGCCCTAACTACCAGCAGTAAAGCAAACACAAATCTGCAGACAGCATCAATAAACCAGGCGGTGGGAGGGAACAGGAATACCCGTGCCCGTTTCCCCCCGCCTCAAATCCCCATCAAAATCAACTTCTGGTTACCTTCTCTTATTCGCAGGCAGATTTAAAGCAAGCAAATGGTAACTTTGCTCCCTTCTAAAGCCATCCAGATGGCATCAAGCAGAAAAATTTATGTTTTAAAAAAGAGCATGCTTGTTCAGAGGAAAAATTCTCTAACCAAGACAAAATCTGCTCTTTTAGTTTCCTGGGATTCATCTTTTTGTTACTATTAAACTCTTTTATATAAATGTATACGTATATATTAGATATGCATTGGTGATCAAATATTTAGTGGAAAGACCCTTCTCTAACCCAGTGCTTATTTTTTTGTGTTGATTCAGCCGTGGAGGTTTTACTGCTAAACACATCCTTGTGCCTGCAGATGTTCTGGCTGCTCCGACAGGGCATGGAAAAAGGTGAGGACGGAATACCAGCTCCGCACAGTGCAGAAGAGGCAAAACATGAGCTTGTCACCTCTCACACCTATGAAGAATTAAATAAAATCCAGTTCTGTGGCCCGTGTTATCTGCAGTCAGATACTTCTTAATAGCTGCTGGATGCTAACTGGACTCCCTGCCTGCTTTTTTTGCCCACTTGGGAGAAGTGCTGCTCCCCATCTGACTGCCAGGAGCCTCCTCTCTCATGTGTAAATAAAGGCACAACAAGGCTTTTTTAGCCATGCTGCCCAGAAAATATCAATGGCTTTAAAATGGTCCATGTTCTCTTAAACTGAAAATTTGCGCCACTGCTAGACAATTCTGTACTGATCTGTAATTTAGGGTGGGAAAATATGGAGAAAAATCTACCGGGGCAAATGGAGGAGATTCTTGCTTGAGCACTGTGACATGGCCAGGGTGTCTTGGGATCAGTTTCCAGACCACCATAAACTCCATCTATGATGCTGGGCAAGCTATCTCCTCTTCCTAAAAAAAATAGTTTCCTTTGAATGTGATGCAAAGGATACAGCTTCTTTTCTTTCTTTTGCCTCTCTTACCTATTCGGACTATAATTTAGAGAATAAAAATACCCAGCACAATAAGAAGCAAGCACAGTGGACAGCTAAACCGCAATACATAGCTACAGCTTTTTCACTTTAGCAGTTACTTGCATCTGAATGAAAAAGCAGTGCATGCCAAATAGGTAATTAAGCTGAAAACACATGAGTGGCAGCCAAAAAGACAGCTTTAAACTCATGCCTTTATACTTAAGAAAAATAAGTATGCATAACCTCTTAAACTACTGGAGAAAAAAAAAAAAAGAGGGAGAAACAGAGCAACGAAGATCAAGAAAAATCAAGTAGAGAATGAAGACTTAGAAGTGTGAGCAAATCTTTACATAGAAATGGGATAGATAAATACTATACTTTTTAGCAAGCAACATTTTATTTAAGTAATTACAGCTCTATAATATATTGGGACTACAGCAGATGCATGATGGAGAAATAAGGTGAAACTGTATCCAACATGGTGATTCATGAGAACTCGGAAGATCTGGTTGTTCCTATACCAGTTGATGCCTATGTTTCATTTTATTCAAACCAATAAAACCTTTTGTGTGGGCTCTTGACCTTGCTAATTATCTAATTTACACGTAAGACAACTATGTTGCTTAGTAATTGTAAAGGGAAGTCTTCCTACCCTGAAGTGTTATCCCTGCATCTCCTCTCAGGAAACTTTAAAGTGGAAAATGCTGCAAATGAATGGCAGTTCCTCAGAACCAAGTTATCAATTATTGCTCTTAATTGGCCTGGCTCCAGAGCATTTAACGTCTTACATATCAATTCTAAAGGCATGCTGAGAATTATCCCAGAATCACAGAATGACTGAGGTTGGAAGGGACCTCTAGAGATCACCTAGTCCAAGCTCAAGCTCTTCCACATGTAACTTATGCTGAGTTACATGATACTATGGAGGCAAAAGAAAAAGTCTCTTCCAAGCGGGTTCAGCTGCACAGAGATGCGATTCAACAATACACGGACACTGAACATCTTTTCAGGGCCTTTCAGATATTTAAAATATCTGAATATGTTGGTCCTCTAGCATCACCTTTGGCAAGCATTGCTCCCCTGACCTGCAGCCCTCCCACTGAGGCCGGCTCTGTTCACTCATCTCCATCCGGAGCCACGGAGACGCTGGCTTATGCCCAGAGCCCTTCGGATATTAGCAATATCACTCGTTAACAGGCTTCTGTTCAAAGGGTCCCCTGTTTTGCCGCCTGGTTTCTCCAGGTGCAAAGCTATGGGCCTGCGCGCCGCAGTTCACTGCCATCCCACGCACAGCACCGCACCTCCTTTTATACACATATAAATAAAACAGATTGGACCTGCAGATCTGAGGTCAGAGAAGTAACTACCCTTTGATTTTTCTGTGGGGGGGATTTTCAACCTGGATCATTCCTGCATAGTGCCCCAAATAGCTGCACTAACACCACTAAAGGTGCAACAAACTGCCGTACAGGAATGGCAACAGGCAGCAAGTGGGGAAAGGGGGGATTTCTTTGCATGTCAAATCTAGTTTAACATCTACACATCATCTTAGAGTTTGCAAAGAGGACAACGGCAGGAAGAATCAAGAATTGGACACTCCGCATTCATTTTTTTGTTCTGCTTTGATAAAAGGAATCCTTCCTTAAATGAGGCCTGGAGCTAACCCATCTTAACTAATGAAATCGTCTCAAACTTGCCGATTCCTGAAACATTTCCCCCTCCCCCCCACTCCCAAATAATGTCACATTCCTCTGCCAGTTGGGGCAAGAAGGGACCTACAGTAGCACAGATGGCAGCACCTGCGATGTGACTGCAATCCCCACAAAGACAGGGCAGCAGTTAAACTCCTTTAAAGCCAGTGGTTCATTCACTTGGCTCTTATATCGCTCTGCCATAAAGGCTCTGGTAGGGGACTAACAGTATCAGTCAAAAAGGTTACTGGCTGTGGCCATCTACACCGGTGGCTGCCACCCCTGTGGAGGGGTGAACCTTTAGCTGCTCCTCACCCGTATTTCATGGCCCAGGTTACTCATATGAACCAACAGAAGTGGTGGTGAAGTCCCTTGGTGACTACTGTGATCTGGATGCAGCCTAGAGCTCAGGAAGTCCTCAGTTTCCCTGGAGCTGGGTGAGCGTTCGCGACGAACCAGCACTACCCACACCGTATTTCCTAAGCCCTTTTCCAGGGAACAGCCTGGCTGCACTGCCTGGAGCCCTGAAGCGGGTGTTTTATTTGTGTCTGTTGTTGCACTTGTGCCGGTTGTGTTTGTCTGTCACACCTGCGGAGATGGCAAACAGAGCACTTCTCCAGTGGGTACACACGGCTGGGCACAGGGCTGCCGTCCCTCATACAGCCTCACAGCATTACTGTGGGGCAAACAGCAGCGTTAACAACTAGTTAGTGACTAAGATCAAGCCCTCCCTTATACCTCTCCCACCCAAAAATAAAGTGCAAGATGAGGCTCTGCAGAGAGGGGCAGATCAGAAATCCCCGATGGGTATGTACTTGGCAGATTATGGCAATACCAGGGTTTTACAGAAGCAGCAACAGCCAGAAGTTACCCGCAGTGCACAAGAGGAGTTCTTCCAAACACGTAACACGAAACTTAGTCCTTAAAATCAGTCCTCGCTATCCCCATCTCTATGGCTCCTCTTTCACCTTAGGAACTTCCCTCTGAGATCTGGGGGCATAAGCCAGCTGTAACCACTTGCTGTGTTGTTCAGAGGTTCATGCTGGCCAGCAAAACACTGAGGAAAGTGGATTTCTCTCAAGACGTTTTGACAATTCCAGCCTATTACAGCCAAGGCTACTCTGGTCTCCAAACAATTTACTTGTCTGCAAAAGCCTTTACACAGCCTTAGCATGCCAGTCGCTCAAAATAAGAACGGGATATAATTTCACTGACAAGCACAAAATTTCCTGTTCAGATAAGCTTTTCATTTTTCTCAGATGTACATAAATTCATTTGGTTCTCAAAATGCCCTTCTTAACAGAAATTTTAAATGGCCGTCAAGAATAGACAGTAATGAAAAGCCATACATGATACAAGGCAACAATTTGCAGTCTCCAAAACACTTGGAGCTATCTAAAAAATAATAAAAAAGGCTCCAGAGCAAGTAATTCTTCCTCTAAACAGAGATGGGCCTGAATAATACTTCAAGAGATTAAAAAAATCTGCTCAAAAGATTTCCTAACCAGTTCCAAGATCAAAACAAGAGAGAGCAAATAAATCTCCCAGGGCAAAAGGCATGTCTCATTGCTCCAGGCAGTTTGAGCGGTTTCCATTAGCACAAGGCAGCAAGACCAAGGCCTTCCCACCTGGGAACACTTTGGAGGACACAGAGAACTAGCTGAGGTCAGTAAGTAAGGACTGCTATGGCTTTTTCCAGTGCATCTCTAAAACTACCCATCTGTTAAGCTTTAACCTAGTTTCTATTTAAATTGATTTACTTGTTCTACTTGATAATGAACTTACCAAAGCAGTTTGCAAATCTTGGAAGGATTCTGCAGCTGCCTTTGGCCCTTGTCAGAGTGCAGGGACATGAGGGCCACAGCTGGACTGTCAGTCCCATTTCAACAGCTATCGATCCAAATTGAGCCATTTCCATATTACAGAGTTATATTACATTATTAGTTATTCTTTCTCAAGCCACTTAAGTTTAATTCCTCTCCTAGGTGTGTAGGGGGGAAGTATGGATCCAAGCAGATGCCCAGATCTAAAGCCCAAGGAATGAATAGATGCAGATTTCAGCACTGTAGTGTTATGAGAACCAACACCATTCCTGTCATGAACATTTCTGTAAGATAATGGGTTAGGACTTCATGAACATAACAGGCTGATGCCAAAGTACAGCACTTCCAGGCAATGCATCCAAACAAAATAACGAGATCTGGGGGAACTGGGAAGGCAGAGAAAAAGGCAGAGTATAAGGAACCAGCGAAGACAAAGAGCTGAGAGAAAAGGAGTTTATACAAGTATTACAAGGCATCAAAGGGTGTTGGGAGCCTTAGGCAAGTGTCTAGTGCATCGCCTAGTAAGCAACACCTTGTTTTAATACTTGAAATGATGATTTCAAGAGAGCTTTCACCCCTATGCCCGTGAGGACTATCTGCTCAGTAGTTGCTCTGAAAGTCTCTCTCCTCCCTCCCTTCTCCCATGTATAACATCAGTACAGCTCTGTGAAATGTGGCACAGGGACAGCGCTTGTGGAGACCTGCCTAGGCATTTTTAATCACAGTGTTGTCTAAAGCTGCTCAGAGGAGATTATATATGCAGATGTAAAAATGCCTGGGGTAAAATCCTAGCCCTGTCACATTAACGGCACCAGTGCTCAAAGACTCACAGGCATCTTTCATAAAAACACAAACTTGCACACGCTGTTGGCTGAATACAGAGAAATGGGAAATATTTCAGCTTATAGCTCCCAGATTGCTGGTCCCAAGCCTATTCAGAGGGCTTCATAAGGTGAAGAACATCCAGAAAAACTGTGTGGAAACTGAGACGTTTGAGTCTATAAACTCTGTTCATGGGCCTACACCTCCACCAGAAAATTTGTAGAACTTTGCAAAAAGTTGACAGCCCCTGAGATTCTATTGACACTCAGCTGGATCTCCTCCCTACCTCTTCCTATTAACCCTTTCAACATAACTTGAAACCAGTCCTGTTTCAGAAAACATGTTAAAATGTAAGGCACTAAAGACCTTTATGGGGGTTTTGCAGGAAAGTCAAAACCACAGACTCACAGTTTGGAGCATTTAGACTTAGAGATGTATGGGATAGAGCAACCTGCTTCTCTCTCACAGGGAAAGCTCAGAGACTCTCACCCCGATGGGATTTGTGGGATTCTCGTGGTAACTCCTTCCAGGTGTTCAGAATCAGATTCTCCTGAGGCAACAGGATCAAAGGCAGTATTGAATCCATGGCTCCCTCACAGATCTGCTTACCCAGCTCACTTCACAAATGTATTTTTAGGATCAGGAAAAGGGGAGACAGATTTCTTAACAACTACACAGGCTATTAAAAAATCTGTTTTTCTCCTTTGTATAGTACATCTGTCAGTCACAACTTGCTTTTCTCTTATAGAAATCTCAGGGTAACAGCCTAGACAACGTCACAAAAAGCACACGGGCCCAGTGGAAGGGGCCTGTTTCTTGAAGAATGTTAAGTGTTCTATTTAGGTTGCCTTAGTTTAGGCAAAAAAAAAAAAAAAAAAAAAAAAAAAAAGAAATAAGTAGGATAGGAAATGAAAACAGAGCAATTCAGCATCTGCCATAAAATGTAAGAAAACTCTGACAGGTCTGCATCCAGGCCCTTCCTAAAGTCCTAACAAAGCTGAAGAAAAACTTCAGCATGAGATGCATTTCATAGCAATTCCTGGTTAAACCAAACTACCAGACTCAACAAATCATTGGGTTCTAAGTTCAAACTTTGCGGATACTTCCATTTCGATACAGATTTACCCAACTTCCAGCTTTCAGACACACCCATCTTTTAAGGAAGGCTCGAATCTGCAGTCAGGCTGGGCTATGCCTGGCTAACTTAGCTAGGCCTGTCATCATCCCCTCTGCAAAGATTCAAACACATCACAAGTTTGTGGCACATTTGCCTTACTCGGTAATGTTTGCAATCAAGGATGACCACAGGAAGCATGCCAGGCATTCCCATTCAGCTGCTAAAACTGAACAATTTTGCTTATAGAAAATCTGCCAATTATAAAAATAACTGCATTCCAGGTGGTTAGTGGCGGGTTGGGGAGGGGTCAACAGGACGTCAGTACTGCTGTCCACACGCAAACACCATGTTTTTGCCAGGAACATTTTTTTAAAAATCTGGATGACATATGAGGAACACCTACAATTTGCTGTATTCCTCCAGCTGATCTGAATTATATCTTGCACTTTCAGATTCATTTCAAAGGCCAATTATAACTAAAAAATAAAAATAAAAAAAATCTGAAAAGGCAAATATTCATCAGACTCAGTCCCACATGGGAGTCGTCCTTCTGTGAATAAAGATTGAGGAAAGAAGAGACCATAGTGTTAATACCAAAACCAGGACCTACTAAAACTAACATTTACTACTCAAGTCAGAGCTAAACTCTTGCTAACACTTGACAAACCTGTCAAATACGACTAAACTATGGCAAAGCCCTAGTTGTCCTAAACACACAGCTATATCTGTTGAGACATTAGAGTCCTCAAGTTGCCAAAAATGACTTTGTCGGGGACAACTATAGGGTATTTCACTCTTTTAGATGCCTATATCCTAAACACTGTAGTTCTTCAGTCTACAAATAAATGTCATAACTAATTTGAAAGAGCATCATAGATGGCCTGCTTTATTAAAATGAATGAAAATGCACATTTTTTTCATGCTTATAGGATACCCATTAAAGTATGACCAACACAATGACATGTAGTTTGTGCCTTCTCTGACCCCATCTGAGCCGAGCGCGCTCCGTGAGATGTCCTACTTTAGCAGGTAAGACGCCTTCTGTTTGAAAGCTGATGGTGCCACTTGGGATGTCTCCAACAACTATTTCACAGTATCAGTCTGCAAGTTAGTGCCAATAGACACAGTTTATCCAGGCAGAGCTACCTCCCGCTCACAAACTGCCCAGACATATTAACACAGCATTGTACCAGAGCCCCTCCAAGACAGGGTATCTTTAGCACTATCCCCATACTGTCTATAAAAGAGCCACTCAGCTTTCACTGTGGTGGACAGCTAGGAATTGAGCACTTGTACTTACCTGCCTCAGACCCCATAAAGATGCAAACGAAGCACATAAGTGATGGAAAAGCCTCTGGAGAGCACCAGGTGCAAGGAGATAAGGAGTGAAGCCCCGTGGCAGGGGGACTGTCCTGCGGTCATGCACCCATCCAAATTTCCACAATTCACTATCTGAAGCAAACAGTTGACTGCTTGAAAATGGTTTGACCTTACCCTGCAAGTGGAAAAAATCCTTCCAAATAAAAACGTGCTTTCATGCTCCATGAACTTTAGCTGTACATATTGAGCAAAAAGGATGATTAAAAAAAAAAAAAGATGTGGAGATGAAATTATGAGATGGGCATAAAGAAAGGTGGAGAGCTGAAAGGTGAAACCTGCAAAAGTGTAGAGATTTCTTTTTTCCTTTCCAGTATCCCTTTTACTACTAACATTCCTTAGAGACCTGATTGTTCAAAGCTACTGAAGCTGTGAACACACTATGAAATACAAATGTTCTGCTTCATACTTTATAGAAATTAGAACTTAATTCTCTTTCCAAGTTCTTGGATAACCTTGTGAGGCAAAGGTTTCAGCCCTGAGCTAGAGTGCAATACAACTAAATTGAACTTGTCGAGTTGACATGAAACAGAGCTTCCAAAATACTTGTCACATGAGCCTTAAGTCTGATAAATGCTTCACAGGACCAAAACAAATGAGAACTGTGGAGTACCCTGAATGGGCCATCTAAAGAAATTAACCTACTATTAACATTTTTTCATCTTATTCTACAGGTATTTTGTTTCTTCTTGGGGAGGCAGTGCATTCATGAATGTTATTAGAAGATTCAGAATAAACCTCCCTTCATCTTGATTATTTTTCCCCTCCAAAATAGCTTCTGATGTGACCTTCAACATTACAATGCCAGAGTGACTTGCAGCAATGCATTAACCAGCATGGCCAATATCTCATATTTGCTCCATCTCTGAATGAGCTTAAAGCCTCGTGCACAGTGTAATCTCTTATTTTACATATCTACCACTGGTTGTTTATGATAATGACAAGTGATGGTTCAGCTTGTGCTAAAAGACTTCTGTCTCAAAAAGCAAGACCAACCTGGTGAAGTTACATGTCAGAGGTGAGTCACTAACAGTTCATCATTGCCAAAAGTAGGATGTCCTGTTTTCTGGCCCTGTCTTCCTTCTCCCCATGCCCAGCCACGCTAACGCACCCTTTGGCTTGCCTCAAACTCTGACATGCATCAGTCTTCGCTAAGCTGATTCAGTTCATTAACCCAGCAGCAAACAATGCACGTTTTTGTCACGTTAGTTTTCTTCCAGCCCAGTGAGTTAAATCAGTTTTTGCTCAGGGCCTGACAAGCACTGGAGTTACTGCAGGTCGCGGGGTAGGCGACCAGGAGCTGGGCAAAGGGGCAAGGAGGGCGAAGGAAACAGGAGGTCCCCAGCAGGGAAAGGGAGCTGATCAGCTGCAGCATGTAGCTTTACCTTCAGAAATCTTTGTCTCCACCCTGACTGTAGACAGTTGCTCTGTCAATGAAAGGTCAGCCACAGATCTCACGCTAGAGCCTCCCTGCCTCCCAGAGCCATCTCCCTCCACCCCAGGGCCAGCCTTTTAGCCATCCTCTGGACACCAGAGTCCAGACCACTGGGACTCTGGCAGCAACCAGGGAGACTCTAAACCTAATGAAATACTCAATGAAAAGCTAGAGCAAAAAGTAAATTTGCTGCATTTGTGACAACTGTTGTTGCTGCAGAATTGAATACTGCACTTTTCTGACCGTGTTGCCTAATGGCTGACAGTTTTAAAACTGCTTATGTTGTCTAGGCATTTTGTCAACTGCAACTAACTTAAAAAATACAGGTCTGTGCAGAGTAAGTTACAAAAGAAATCCTGGAAAGGCACAACTTTTGACATACTTTTAATCCTAAAGGTCTTCCTCTTTCCATGCTTATTGCGGGTTCCCTGCTCCTCCTTAGTTACTCCCACTCCTTGCCAGCTTTTTACACAACTTTTTCTTATTTTCCTGCCTCCTCATGCATGGAGACCCTCCCTAAATACCTCTACAGCTACTACAGGCTCCTCCTTTTACATAGCTTCTCACAGCATTCTTGTGCCAAGCATGTTTACACGAAATCGACTAGCGTTTAATCGATGAGAGGCAAAATGCTAACATTTACATAATTATGTTTGTATTTACAGGTGAATATGTAATCAAATGCAGAAATACCTACATAAATATGTATAGCATATTTAATATCACTGTTTCCTTCTTCCCCTCTTGCAGCATTGCAGGGCTTCTGCCTTAACTGCACTGGAGCTTAATTCCTTTGATGCATTTGAAAATCTCATTTTAAAGTGCAATGCTTTAATACACTGGAGGTTCAACCAACTCCATCCAGTTTATTCACATACAAAAATTACACATGCTATTAAAACTGACTCTATGTGAACCAATGATCCTTTCTGACAGCAAAAGCCATCTGTTGCTCTGACGCTAACAAGAACCGCAAGGGAAAGGGGCCTTTTCCATGTGGTTTCTTGAAAAACCTACCCAGCAATGACCGACAGACTTTTCAGTAGAGTAAGTTGGTTCCTTATTCATTCTGAGTTGATCTGAGCCCTTGATAACCTGACAAGAAATGCAGCTGACTGCTCTGCAAGACTGCCGGGGTTTCATGCACTGTGTAAAGCACTGTGTATTTAAGTAGCTTTCCTCAAAGGCAGAGTTAATCTACACAACTCAGTTGCTAACTGATACTCACCTCCATATTAGCCTTACACACAAAAATCTGATCTCCATTACATGTGGGGCTCCAGCCTAATTTTTGGTCCTGCTCCGCATCCCTGATGTAGGCTAAAGCTCACAGGAGTAGCTCTCGTGAAGCCTTCCTCCGACACCACCCCCAACCGCATCCTCGGTACCACCAGGGCTGGATGGACTTCCCATTTGCAAGAGAAAATGCCCCAAAAGCCACTCTCACCACCTTCCACATCCGCCAGGAGCCAGGAAACCCAGCCTGCAGAAGCAGCTCCAAAAATGCAAAGGACCAAAGCACACAGGTCCCTTCAGGTGGGACAAGAGGCTACAGTTTCCTTCCAGCAACAGCTGCCACGGCCTTTGATATCCCATCTACTTCATCATTTCCCCCTGATTTTGCGGAAGGGCAGCTGTGATAACAGCAAGCCAGCGGAGCGCCCACCTTTCGCACCGGCTCTCGCTGCGCAGAGGGGACACGGAAAACACTTGGCGGGAGCCTTCAGCTCCGGGGCGAAAGATGAGCCCCACCTGACCCGCGAGCCGGAGGTCAGCGCCGCTGGTTCTTCAGTCCACTCGCAGCTAATCCCCCATGAGTGGCTCTCACTAAAAGGCGCCTTTATTCCAGCAGCTTAAAAAAAAAAAAAAAAACAGAGTTAACAAACCCAGTAGAAATCCATGACTCAGGCAAATCCCTAAGAATCAAGTGGGGAGGGGGAGGGAGTATAAACTAATCCAGGTCCAAAATGTCTTTTGCCAAAGCCTT
>VZSV01000012.1:6683250-6705798 GCA_013398735.1 Nothocercus julius
AGAGAGGGAGAAAGAGAGAGAGAGGGAGAAAGAGAGAGAGAGGGAGAAAGAGAGAGAGAGGGAGAAAGAGAGAGAGAGGGAGAAAGAGAGAGAGAAATCTTTAAAGGAAACCTCACCATTGGAAAATAAGAGTCTTTCCAAGGGGGAAAAAAAAAAATCCTCACTGCCAAATACAGTAAGACTGTATTTTTGTCAATTGGAAAATTGATGTAAATTGGGCTATACTAGAAAATCTAACCTACATAAAAGTTTACATCAGTGAAGCTACCAAATGGCCTATGTTCCCATGTACGGATAAAGGCTACACTAGCTAAAGCAATCATTCTGGGTTTAAAAAACTTCTTTTTAAGGAATATACCTGTCAAGGTTTTCAATCCAAAAAATCTCTCAAGACCATGGGAAGCTAAAGGTTCAGACAACCTTTTGTGAAGGGCAGCAGTATTTACAGTAGTTCATAGGCTCTTTACAAAAACAAAAATTTAAAAAGCATGCGTCTTTATCTGTTTAGACACTTATAGCTTAGCTCAGACATAATCCTGTTATGCTCTTTTCATAAAGAACAATACAATAAAATGCATATTTACCTAAATAGTATACCTTTTTAGTTTGCTTTAGCACAATGTATCGATACTGTAAGTCTAACCTGGTTCTTTCAGTTGCAGCTCAGTGCATTTAGCTGTGGAATAGGATGCTTCTACGTATAAAGCACTAAAATCATGGCTTATTCCATTAGATATTTGAGAGCACATTGCAATGCATTCCACAGGTATTGGTGTTGAAGGAGATAAAATACAGCTGGAAAAGGTTTAAAAAAAAAAAAAAAAAAAAAAACACTTGACGGAATGCAGAGCTCTCATCTCCTGTCATTAAACCTATGCACACTGTTCAAACAGACTATCAAAAGAAGTTGAAAGTTAAATGTATCCCTAAGCTTATGACTAAAATAGAATAATTAGAGAGGAATGAGGTCATAATTTTGCCCTTTGCTTGTTCTTGAGAGTATTTACTTTTCTTTCTTACATTTACGCACAATACCTCTTTTTCAGCAGTTACTCTTACTTAGAAAATAAACAGGAGGAAAAAAAAAAAGGCCTCATTAGAAATAAGCAATAAATAGGTTTATAATGAGCTTATGCTGTTTATACATGTCCCCCTCTGACTGCATTAGTTAAGGATACCAAATCATGAGAGAAAAAAACTATTTAGCAAAGAGCTAAGACATCTGAACAAACCATACAGATTTTCGTTCATTTTTTGTGCACAATAATAATGCAAAGTGAGAATAAAAAAGGCATAATAAAGTGTCCCTTCTTCTACCTGATCCCAATTAAGAACGCTTTTAAACCATTTTGCAGATAAGTTATTGTCAGTATTGCTTGTTAGAGCTTTCACAACAAAGAAGAGATGCTCATTCTGTCATGAACTTGAGCATAAATCTCATTTTGGTTATACTGTTTTAGCAATTCCCACATTATTCCAGAAGTTTCTTGAAGTCTTCCATCCATCCAGATGGTGGGCTGAGTCACTCTGCTTTCATTCTGTGGGTCTTGTTTCTGAACAAATACATCTCTAGCTTTCATGGTGGTGGCCAAGTAACTGAGAAGTATGAGCAAAAGTGTGCCTACAGTCTCAAATACAAGAAACCAAATAAAGAAAAAAATCATTGTTCTGCTACTTGATGGAGTTTGACAATACTAGAAGATAGAGAAAATAAATATAAGAAATATAGGAAATGTAAGAAAATTTTATATGGGTAAAATGCAACTATAATTGTAATCTTTGAAGCCATATGAGTTGAAGCAAACTGTAGTCTACTGCACTCTCAGTCTGATACTGCAGCCTGAAAATATAATAGCAGCATCCTATATCAGCCCAGCCCTGCTTCACCTGCCCTGGTTAAATAATTCAGCCTTTTTCATTCTTTTACCTAAATTCTTTTTACTCTCTCCAGCAGACAGCTCAGCTACAAAGGACAAAAACAAAAGGAACAGGGATTATGGTATCAGTCCTTGGCCAACAGGCGGCTTTTGCCTCTAACGCTGCACATGAGCTCATGTTGAACATACGACACTACAACCTTGATTTACCTGGAGTACATAAGATGCTGCATTCAAAAAGAAACGGGGGGCAGGGGAAAAGGGATCTCCTTATATAAGATCATTTTTTATTTTAGACAAATGGCATGCTTCTGTTGCATCTGGGACAACTAAAGTGCTCTTTGCCAAGATACTCAAAATAATTCAGCAACTATCTCTATTTTACAACTAGCGTTATACAATTATTATTGAAAGGTAAGATTATGTCACTGGAGGTGATAATAGGCAATAGTATCAGTTTGTGGACAGTCAGATATCCAATGTGCAATGCCAGTAGCTGCTGTCAGAGTAACAGTAATAAGAACAGCTGTCATTATTCACAGAAAATCACAGCTCACAGCACCCTTAAATGAAGGCCACTTTACATGTCAGGTCAGATGCTCCTGGGCGCCAGCTTCTCACCATATGTAGGGGACACCACAGTCCTTCTTGCTGACAAGGAGTCTGAAAAGTTTTAAGGTGGATAAAAAGAAGCGACTGGGATGGGTTAAAGCAGATTAGCAAAGATCGAGGAGGTGATGAGTGGAGCCTGTCCCTGCAAGCATCTCAGGTTATCTCCATCTTCATGCCCACTGGGAACTGACTCACAGGTGTTTTAGGAAGAAGCAGCTGCCTATTTAGCGACATTTCTGCTTTTGCCTGCAGGATGAGAAGGGTTTATAGGCTAAGATACACACCAGAGAGGAGACAGTCTGCAGGAGATATCAAACTGCATTTGCGACATCCACGCTAGAGCTCATCTGCAAGCGAGGAGAGGTGTGCACGTGTTGAATTCACGAGGAGGCCAGAGTCATCCTGGTGACGAAGGGCAACCCAGACTCAGTACCAATCCAGACAAAAAGGAAGGCCAGGCGCACACCAATTGAGAATAATTTATAGATTCAGTGCAACCTGCAGGAATTTAAATTTAAATGAAAATCAAAGCAATGGATCAAGAAACCCCAGCCCTCAGTGTTGTATGGGTTTATTATAAATAACAGTCTGTCTCCAGCAAAGTCATGGCAGCATTTATGTAAGTAATATCACATTTTTTGATGAAGTCTTCCTTTTTGCAAGCATAAAACAAACAAACAAGTAGACTCATAGCTTATCTGTTAGTTTGAGGATAAGCCCAGCAGATAGGAATCTCTAAGGCTTTATCTCACTTTGCCATGAATTTTTTGTCCCGAACAAATTAATATACTATTGTCCCTTTCATCCAAGGAGCACCCATGATTTATAAAAGTCATCACTATTCCCATTTGACATATAGTGAAATGGATGTGCACTGAGGTTACCTGAGATGAAAGAAAATCAGAAGCTGAGCTTCTAAGGGAGTGCTGAGCACTCATATCCCACGCATTCAATCCATAAACTTTGTTAGTTATACATTTTTGCAGTTTTACTATAACCTTTGTCCTAGGAAGTTATCTGCAAGTCAACGGCAGCATAAATTTTTATGAAACAGGAGACAAAAATCTGTGAAAACTTTTTTTTTTTTTTGAACATTCAGCTTCAAATTCCAAAGTCACATTAAGTACAGAACCACAATAAAGAAGAAAAGAAAAACCCTGAGAAGTGTGGGAGCAGGGAATAATGGGAGCTGAATGAGCTGAAAAGGGGCATTGCTTGGTTCAAAGGGGCATTGAATCTATTAACAAAGGAGGGTGAGGGGTTGGAGCGGGGCCTGAGCAGCCATCCCGAATTACCCCTGCCAGAAATGGGCCCTGCATCACTTCTCAGGGTGTAAACCTTGTTCTATCAGTGAAACTATAGTAACTACATGACTGCTGGGGATTAGTGTGACCCCAGGTCATAAAACTTGATCGCAGTAGATTAGCCGAAGATCAGGACAGCACTGTACAGGGAGGCCCTTTTCTTTCTTTTAAAGAGAGAGCATCATAGATGACATATTAATTCTGTTTCGAATCATAAGTAAAATACACACATGACAAAACAAATGAGTGCTTACAAATATTGTGTCATATTAGATTAAATCATAGCTCACAGACTAAACACAGAAATTTGAAATACAGGGTCTTGTGTTTGGGATGTCTTAGGAGCTTTTATACAAAGAAAGAGAGAAGTTTATACTCGGCATTGCACAGCACACAGTCATCTCATACCTGTCCCACAGCACAAACACAACTCGCTGCACAACAGTGTCGTAGCTGTGAACGCAGGAGCGCACCGGCTTCCCTGTCAAGGGCCTGGTCCTTCCCTGCTGACTTGACCATGTCTCGCTTCTCCGTTGTTTCTTGTCTTTTCCTGATGAACAGCAGCCTGCCTCTTTTCCTAAAGGCTCAGATTTGGCTCCCTTTGCAACTCTGTCCTCATTCCGTCTATTTTCACTCCATTTTCCTATTACTTTTTTTTTTTTTTTTTAAGTTTCATTTGAACTCTGCACAACCTGCACAGCCCCTGTCTAAAAGTTACAGCAGCCTCCCATGTTCCATGTACCTCAGTCTCTTGTGAACACCACTCTTTTTGTGAGACATTTTTATGCCAATCTCCTCATTAAAAACATTCCCACACCTTCCTACGTATATATTGTCATGCTGGGTATTAGGTTGCCTGAGTCAAATGGAAGCCTGTTGGGGCAGAGACCTGGACAACATCCCCACAGTGCAGCGATAGCAGAGATAGCTACGAAGAAATTCAGTCAGATACGTAGCTTACCACTGCGGGTAGGGAGCAAAGGACATTTGGGCACTGAGTTCAACTGGGTATGTAGAATTTGACGAAAGAACTCCTGGGAATGGCTGAAAGATAACAGGATGACCTCTGTCAGGCAGAAGAAACCAGAGGATGATGTTGGCATTTGAAGTTAACTGGCCATTTCTCAAGCTAGAAATTACAAGAAAGGTACCAGCCACTCCGCCAGTTAGTGGCATCCCAGTAGGGTTCTGGCTCACAAAAAAGTATCAGTGACTTTTACATGAAACCTGATAAATATAAGGGATCATATAATGCACTTACTGAGACAGGAGTGCCAGACTCATTAACCCAAGAAGGCCTTTCCAGTTCTATGTGTCTTTGTTTTCCAGGAAGTAAAGAGTGAGTAGAAAAGGAGCTTGTTGGACTGGTATGGATTTCACAAGGTAGAAGGAGGGAGAGAAGAAAAAAAAAAAAAAAAAAAATCAGCTCCTGTACTTTGAGGCTTTTTATGGAATGGGGCATTGCACCCTTTTCTCTTTCTTAAAACATATAATGGTCTAGCTTTCTGTCCCCTATCCTAGCAGGCACTGAACTCCTAAACAAATCTTTTCATCTGAGATTTCTTCTTTTCCTGGGACTGCTGGAGGACGAGGAAGAGCACGGGGGATTCCAGTGGGGCCAGCACATCCGAGGAGATAAACTGGGCAGTTACGCAGGCTGGCAGAACTGGAGGGGCAGCATTTTTGGAATGCTTTCAGCAGAGCTGCTGGCTGGTCAGCACAGATACTACGTAAATGTGGCGGAGAATAGCAACAAAATTGATTCTGTCAGAACCACAAAATAATTAGGACAATCCCTGCCCTACAGAAACGGTATATAGGATAAGTTAACTGCATGAGCTGAGATGACTGAAAACTTGCGCTAACTGCACAAAGAAGGATATGAGCAAGAAAAGGATCGTTATACCAGCAGCAGAAATAGCTTCTGTTCTTTCTGCTGCCTGTAAGACTCAGACGCACAATACCCCTTCCCATCTTGTCCCCAAGCACCTGCAAGTGCCCCACAAGGCACTATTTACTTTACTTAGTCTTCTCTCTCACCTTCTGATCAATACAGGCAGTGGCTCTACTCCCTAGCCTCCCTCCCTCACTGAAAAAAATGAGGACTCTGCTTCAAGTCCCTTCACTCTCACCATTTATAGTAAGCCTAAGACATCATCACATCTGGTGCCCTCCTCATCTGTCCTATGTAGCTCCCAGAAATGCTTTGACTTGTATCAAAGTCCTTAAGCTTGGCCCACCCTACTGCACTCATCTCCGTAACACCAAGAGTCCTTCACCGAAGCACCTCGTGCCAACTACACCTTCATTGTATGGATTTCCGTTCCGTTTTATCAGTATCAGAAATGATTAAATACTGCTGGAAATTAATGTGCTTTTTTTTTTTTTTTTTGAGAAGACAACCTTTGAGTCTTCTAATGTCTCAGTTACTTATGGTACAGCTTACAGAGGGGCCTCACAAAAACAAAAGGGAGAAAACTGACATTATTTCATATTTCAGCTAAGGACAGCTGCCAGGACAACATTACATTCAAGTCTGCATTTCTGGCTAACTCACCCCACACAGCCAGGGTGTCCAGACCTGTGCTAGAAGCGCTCAGCACAGTCCAGCCAGGGCTCCTCAAGAATGTGACTTCCACCTGGAGATCTGCACCAGCCAAGAGTGTCTGGAAGGAGCTCCTCTCCTGCAGCCTCTGCTACCCAGGCAGCTCAGACCCCGAATCCCTGCTTCCTATGTGAGGGACTAATCCCAGCTGGTTTCTCACCTCGAAGTCACCACACCCATGCATGCCCTACTGTAAAAAATGGCTAACATTCATTTGACTAAGTCTTTCATGCCTTATTGCTAAAAAAGTGATTAAGAGATTCTTTTCCCAATGTCTGCGGTTGAGAAATGTTTGTGACAAGTGCTGTTTTTCTGGTAGTTATAGTGACATATATATTTATATTTGACTTGCACTTGACTTAATACCACATGAATTGGTGAGAGCAAAAGGACATTGATCTCTACCTTTCTGCTTTGCTTCACAACAAAGGTGTGGGCACAAGAGGTGGGTTCACCACAGAATATTCATGGATTGCAGTTTGGGCAGGCACAGTTTGTAAACATCAAAAGAAACAGCAAAAAAAAATATTTGTGTTCTGAAACAGTAACATATGTCATTAAAACAGTTTACTTTTCAGACAGGTACAGTGCACCACATTGTTCCCATGCTTTTCAAAGGAAATGATTAGCAATATTAGCACAGCAGCCCTCCTTTACAAAACCAACTCTAGTCCAGGTTAATGTTTAAGAAGGGATTAAATATTAACTCAAGAGAAAGCACAGAAATCATAATGGTTTCAGACCATACACCAGACAGGCAAAGGAGTATTGCTGTGAGAGGGAGAGAGGCAGAGGAAAAAAAAAGTCTGTTTTGTTCCCAAAGCTAAAAAATCAGAGCTTCCCCTGCCTCATAGCCTTTAGGTTCCCTGAGATGTAAGGGCCACATTGCCTCTCCTTTTCACCCGAGGACAGGTAATTTTCCCCCCTGCATTTGGTTTAGCAATGGCTCCTTAACAATAGAAGGTGGATCACAGTGACTTAACCTGCTGAGGAAGGCTGCAATTTGATTCCCAGCCTGAGATTTGCAGGTAAGATAAAGTGCAAAGGTGACTAAACACCACAACAAGCAAGGTCTAGCCCCATGGCTTTACCTGGAAGGGAAAACAGATTATTATTATTATTATAGCAGTAGATCTACCAAGATCTGTTCCTTTTCTCCTGTTCCAGCTCCAGTACATGAAAATCCCTGCGTATGTCTGAAGACGCTTTTACAATGTCAAAACAACTTGTTATATTAGTCTGCGACATGCATCCTGCCCTGTTTTACAATAATCCCTTATTCTCTTTCCCATCTTTACATTCTCACTACAAACTTGGGAGCAGAGAACAAAGCCATGAATATCATGAATATTAACTGACTGCATCATCATGCATGCACTTTTTTTTTCTTTTTTTTTGCATGTTGTGCTGAACTTCCAAAATAATACACTCATTAATATGAATGTTTGGTCCTAGACTCTTAATAGGGCTGTATCTATGCTAACTTCCCACCTTCAAAGCACTTTAAAGATATTAATTAATTAATCCCCTCAAGCCCCTTTCAGGAAGCAAACTATCATCATCACATTGTTCCTGCCTTTTTATAGATAAACTGAGGCAGAGAAGTAACTTTTTCAGTGCCTTAAAGGGAAGGAATGTAAGAAAGTTGTCAGGACTTGCCATCCCTGGGTCCTTAAACCAAGCTACGACTGCAGCACATCCGTACCTCATCACAACAGCGAAGTGCACCTTCCTTCCACACTCAGGTAATTTTACAGAAGCGCTTCAGCATGGGTCCTTCAATAAATTAGGCTGGAAGATAAAGAAAGGAAATGGCCAAAATAGCTTTGTATGGAAAATGATAAACCATTGGGGCCAACTCAGCCTCGTGGACCTGTGTGTTTCAGCCTGGAGAGAGATGTGGAAATAATGGCCATCACAGAAGCAGCGTGGGCACTAGTGGACGCAGATGAAAACACCCCTTCTCTAGGGGAGGGTCAAGCAGAATGAAACAACCTCACTTTAGAAATTATTTATTCAGGCGAATAACTACATATGCAGGCTATCTATGGACCTCAGAAAGTTCCTAGTGGTAGTTTCTAGGAACTAGTTTACTACTCCTAAAAGTGTATAAACAGAAACCCTACAGTTCAAAGAATGAAGGAAAGAACTTTCTAAGTTTTTGCCTGCTCACTAAATAAATGCCTCTGTGAAGGTCAGGATACTTCAAAGTCCTCACTGAACCCCCTGTTCCTCTTTCATGAGGAACATGAGTAAGCATATCCATGTTGTACTTTTCAGGTTTTTTTTTTTTTTTTTTTTTTTATCCTTCATCTTACCAGGAAAATTAAGCAAAAAATAGCATGGAACAGTTTATGCCCTTTGCTTCATCTCTGAAAATCAGTACATATTGTGTCTCAAAGGATGTTCAAATAAACCTGGGCCTTAAAAGTCAGGGAACCACACACACAGAGCCTGGAAAGATAAGCCTAATCTGATCTTCACAGAGCACTAAGATGTGATTAGGTCCCAGCCACCATCAGCTCTAATAACTACCAAAGTCTGAGTACAACTTGACATGAGACCTTGTCAAGTGATGTTCCTATGTCTTTGTGCGCCTCTTCCTTGAGGCAAGAATAGCTTTCCATCTATTTTCTTTCCTTGCTTTATCTTTCTCTAAGAGAACCTCAGCAGTCTAAAATGTTGGTTCAGTTTGACAACTGGCACAGCTATGTAATTGCAATAATGTGGTTCAACTGAATGCTCTTTGCTGAGTAAATTGCCCAGACTCAACACAGGCATAGAGGAGCCCCACTGATGACAACCGAAGAGCCTGGGATAACATGTCACATGGAAGCATCATTGCTCTGTCCATGAAGGTTGCAATAATATCAAACAATTCATTCAATTTCTCAAAATTACTCTTGTAATCTAGAATAGCAAGGTAATTTGTATGGCTTCAGGTGAAAAGGTCTCCAAGGCCATTTAGATACACCATGTATTTCTTTATCTTTTTTCCTTCAGCTTGATTTCATCATGTTTTACAACTGCTTGTCAGGTATTGGCTAACCTAGGTTATTATGACAAGTACATGATATCTCTAGAATTGTAATCCATTGCTTCACTATATCTTTTTAAAATATTTTCTGCTCTCAGCATACTTATCCATCTGCTTTTAGATGATGTTATCTTGCACTTTTTGCTCATTTTGATAAGTTTGAGAGATAAGTACAACTTCTCCCCTGTGTCTGTCCATTCGTACATGACTGTCTGGGTTGAGTAGTTTGTTCCACAATTCTTTCCAGCCACTGCCTACACAGTGGCCCATATCTGCCTTGTTTTATTCTATCAGGCCAAGGATCTCATATTCTTATTCAGTTGCACAATTTCTTATTGCAGTCTTTTCATTTAAGATGTTATAATTATATACTCATCAGGGTTTTTTTGTTGTTGTTGTTTTAGGGCTATATATTTCATTTGAAATTCTTTAATTTTACTAAATTGCACCCACAGACTTTTGAGGGTACTATCACAAGTGTTAATGACATGTTTTCTTGTGATTTACCATCATTTTCCACTCAAGATGACTTCACTCCTTTCTCTATGGATGGCCAGAAAACCAAATCTGCAGCTCACCTCACCGAGGTAGGAGTATATATGCCTTTACAGCAGTTTTGATAGTGACATCCATAAGACCATACTGCCCACTGTGAGTGAGGCCAGACACACAGCTATTTCTCACAAGAGAAGTATGAGGCCAAGAGAAGAAACAGGCACTTCCCAGTAAAGGGCTATTTTTTTTTTTTTTAGGACAGTTTTTGTATAGAAAGTACAGAGTCTCCCCAGTTCAGAGGAGTTCTTTCCACTACTAAAGTTCAAAGGCTGAATTTCAATATTTCCTCAAGATCTTACATTTTGGTAGTCATTATGTATACAGCTGCCAAAATAGGAAAGTACGAATATTTGAAAGTTCCAGGTTATGCAAATACAAATGGTTTGACATACCTGTATCCTAAGCTTAGATTCACCACACAAATATCTTACTACCAAATATCACTTTCAGTGTGGCTATCTCTTAGCCCTGCTAACCAGCATGAGTAAGATGCTGACAGCACATAAAAGCCACGAAGTGCCCTTTCTAAAGAAGGGCGACCTCAAGAAGCGCCTCACTGTTTGGTTTTAGCTCCAGAGAGGACAGCGGGGTCACCGGCCACAGTTATACACGTGAAGGCCACACCACTGCTCAGAGGTGGCACAGGCACCTACATGAGGTGCAGCAGATCAGGAAAGTATCTCATGCCACCTGTTTGTAACCACCACACTTCTAAGTGACAGCCAAGAGGCTGAAAGATTTGAGAGACAGTAAGAGTTTAAACTGGTCAGGGAAGTAACTAACATTTCACTGCAAGCATCTACTGTTCAACTCCTACTATGGCACGACATAGCAACTAGAAAGCTGTGTCCTAAACACAGTACTGCACAAAAGCACCGTTTTGTGAACTTCTTTGCTGGTGTGAAGTTACTTCCTTGATTCTTTCTAATAGGTAGATGCATTTGAGGTTTTGATGCGGTTTTGATTCTTCTGTCTCTGTATCAGTCTATGAGAATATCATCAGTGGTATACCCTGTATATTAACTTATCTTACTGGCAGCACTGATACTCTTCACTTCATCTTTGATCTCAAATGCCATTCTCAACCATCCCTGTTTACTTGCTCTTGCCCAGAAGGTAGGTGTTTTCCTTATCTACTTGCCAGTGCCCTCAATATTCAATGCCAAAGATGGCTGCTTTTCATTTTTTGCTGCTCAGATCACGGTCCCACAATTGCAGGCCCTTTGTTAAAGGCCCTGAGCTCTCAAGTTACTCGGTTTGTAGCTCATAACTTGGCTGTCTTACTGATTCCCTGCATAGATTCTGCAACTGGCAATGTTATGTTTTCTTTTCTCAATTGCTTTAGAGCTCACGTTTTTTCCTTCCCATACAGCAATTACTCTTGTGGGGAGAGTGCTGTAGCAGGGCAATTGTTTAATCTTTTTCCAGGTGCAGAGTGCCTGGAAGAAATATCAGACCTTCAAAAACATTTTGATAATCTTTCAGCAGTTTTGCTGTAGGGATACCACAGTATAGGTCTGCTCAGACTAGATCTTTGGAGTTCCTTGTGTCTCTGTTGTATCAATCACTTGCCTGTCCCATTCTGAGTGTCGCTACATTTATGAATTTACTTTACTTATTCGCCACAAGCACTGACTTCGCGCTGCCATTACTACGTACAATTTCATCTAGCAGAGGTTCCTTTGGTGTTTTCCCTCGTGTTTACATTGGCATAATGAAATAAGGATGAACCATTATAAAGATCTTAATTTCAGCAGGGCCTGAAAGTCTGTAAAGTCATTACAGTCTCTACTGATAATTCACCATCTACACGGCATACACTTCCCTGTTCGCATGCTGCTGCCCTGGGCTGGCATTAGGTTGAGGTTTACAACCATTTCACTTATTCTAGAGCTGTTCTACAGTCTTGTACAGGCATTGATGTGCTTCCCTTTCTTGTCTGCATATACTGGCAAACTTTTCAATAATGGTATCATCTGCCACAATCAATGTGGCAATGCAGGTGGCACAGTATTTGGCACACTGAGCAATACAGATGGGTTTTTCTTTACCCGAGAACTTCTTTTTCATTTGTTCATCTTTTCCTCCTTTCTCCTATGCCTTTACTTTCTGCACAATGCGTGGTTTATTTATCTTTCCTCTGTGTACACTGTTTTTGATGTGAGCTACCTCACTAGCTTGGAAAATAACTGCCATTTTCGATAGGCTTATTTCTAGCCTTCTGAGCAGTCCTATACGAATTGCATCATTTCTGTCCTCACAGTTAAGATATCAATTAACTATTGAGATTTGGTGTTCACACAGATGGTTTTATACCATTGTTATTAACCAGTCACAAAAAGCAAAAATTTTGTATATGATACTTTTTGCGGATTTAAAATCCTTTTGGAGTGTTGCTAGAATTTTTCAGTCTGCTGCTGCTGCACCTGGTGCTTCTGGAGTCAAGGCAGCTATTGCTCACCAAAGGATATATACAGGGTTTGTTCCCCCCCCCACGACAGATTACAGTAAGAGACCTATGAAATTAAGAAATACAGAAATGCTAACCATCCCACTCCGTCCATCTTCTTAGAAACCTAGTTTGCTTGTTTAGGAATTTGTTTTCCTTGTTTGGCATTTGGATTTTTTTTGCTGGTATTTCAAATATTCTTAAGTTCTGGATTTCATGTACTCACAGGAGGCCACATAATTCTGACATCATGTTCAGCATTTAAACATTGAGAGATAGGAAAAGAGCCAATACTATCCAGTATTTATTACTTTCTCTACATGAACCGTCTTTTGTCATCAAACATTTCCTGAAAACAATGTTGTCTAGATATTACCCTAAATTCAGTCGTCCAAATGGTCCTGCAGACAACGAAAAGCTACCCAGCAATTCTCCAAACACTGAATTAGCTATGTAGGCACATTTCAGACATGGTCTGTTGGAAAAATCATTTTAATGTTGGGACTGCTAAAGTTTTATATTAGAATTTCAAAATGTATATGCTCTGTGTAGTTTCTTACCACAACCACCCAGATGGAAATATCAGGAGCAGGAAAAAGACCAAAAGACACAACCCCCTGGAGAACATTTTTAAATAGGTCCTTCTGGTGGTAATACAGGAAGCATCTTCTCTGCCTTAGGTAATTTGATGGTTTTATATGTAAAGCATATAGTCCTGATGTGAAATACTGATTCTTGCATGCATATGACCATGTGCGAGTGGCAGCTGGGCCCATATACCATGAGCTTGTCTAGAAAGACCAACCGCATCCTCAAGGAGCCACCCTCAGACCCGCACCGCAGTAAGCCTATTTCTGTATTCCAGTTTCATTTAATCTAACTGAAGATCTGTTTATCTGCCTTGATTGGATAAGGAAGTGAAAACATTTGAGTAGAAAATGACCATAAACCACAAGAGAATGTATTGTAAGAGCTATTGACAGCAACCTCCCAAACTCCACACAGAGCACATGGCAAAAGCTGCATATGCACCGCAGTCAATGCACAGGCTCAGCAGTACTTCTACCTGCACCAAGTGAAGGAGTAACAGACAAAAAGGAAGAACCATGCAGAGTTCAAAGTCTATGCTATCTGATAAGGCCTGTCAGAACAAAAATCAGGAGGTACTGCCAGGATTAAATTATTTCCTCGGGACAAATCATACATTCCAAATCAAGCAACGTGTGTCAAACAGATAAAGCCCATTTGTACAACATGATAGTGGATGGGCATATATTTCACCAAAATAGTAAATATATACACTCTCTACAAACACAAGGCAAAACCACAGACAGCAGACAACATCACATCCTCTCTGCTGAGACTTGAACACCAAGACACAAGGGAAAAAAGCTAAAAACCAAGCAGCTGATACATATGCATATACTCTCAAAACTCTACATCTCTAAAAGAATAGAGTCAAAGTTATCTACCCCTTTTGCAAAAAGGAGATTTACACTTGCTCCAACATGAAACCACCTTCAAAGACTATGCAAGAATTTGTACTGTATCAAGGCATGATAAAAATAAGAAATAGCTCTCTCCAAACCTTTAAAAAAAATTTCAGGTAAATGAGAGTTAGTCAAAACAACTCAAGCAGAGACAGAATAGCCATATACACAATGAGACAAGTTTAAGGGACTAAGAGATTTAATACTCAAGCAGACTTGTGCTAAACTTTGCGATCTTGATGGAGACCAAGGGATGCTCTGATAGACACCATTACAGGAGGGCTGTATTAGCATACAGGCCTGCAAGTAGAAACTTGGGAGTACTCCGATTTCAGAAAATGCCTGATAAGAACAGGAGCCTTTCTGGTTGAACTGTCTTGCTTCTCACCCCTTCTTTTCAGGGCTGCTGAGCAGCTACAAGGCTGCTGCTATTACCCCGTCACCCGAGCAAACAGCTCTCGCAGGCAGCTTTGCTACTAACTAAATAAGGCAAGAGGCTTCGCAGCCAGCCCAACGCTGACAGCTCGTCTTTGTCTCATGGCAATCATGTAGGTTCCAGGCTCTTTCTCTTTAGCTGGTAAAGAGAGACCTTATTGCCAGTAAGAAACAGCACAGGACAGGCAGAATTCACCCCGCTCTTTACCCCTTTTTCTCCGAGTAAGCAACTGAGTTCAACTTCCCACTTCCCTCTACTCCCCATCACGAGTTTAAAGAACTATTTTACATTCAGCTCATGAAAACAGGCTGCCCAGGGAGGTTGCAGCATCTCCCTCTCCAGAGATCTTCCAAACCCGCCTGGATGCCACCCTGTGCCCCGTGCTCTAGGTGACCCTGCTGAAGCTGGGGGGCTGGACTACCTGATCTCTATAGGTCCCTGCCAGCCTCAACGCTTCTGTGAGACTGTGAAAACCGACCCTTTCCAGCAATAGGTGAGGAAGAGGGTTTTTTTTTTTAAACTGTACAGTTATGGCTTTTCCCAGGTACATGCTGATTGGAAAAAATAGCACAGCAGTGAAAAAGAGAAGTATTTACAAGTATTTGTTTAAGAAAAACCTGCAAATTCTTGGGGTGCAAGATTCTTTTTCATTAGCTTACAGCAAACATTTGCAGCAATTTAGTTCCATCTCCAGAAAGATTCACAAACATGGATAACATTGCAGGTTCCTGTGCAAACATATATTCATTAATGAAGACATGTTAAGAGACAGGCACAACTATTTGCATTGAGATCATTTGCAGAGTTAATGTAAAAGCTTCTTGTGGTTTGGGAATTCCCAAGGCAGGTACCAAAATAAATAAATAAAAAAAATGCAGCACATTGCAAGCAACCAATAGAGCTAAAGCAAATAACAAATATTCAAATCATGTAATCATGTACAAGTATCCTCCAGACTCAGCTATGTTCCCTCTAAGCATTCACGTGCAAGATGAAAAGTTGGTTTAAAAAAAAAAAAAAAAAAAAAAAAAAAAAAAAAAAAAATCAAAGACTGTTTGCATACTATTTGTAAACAGAAAGGGTACATCTGCCAAGTGCCTTTTTGTTGCAGTTAGTTCACTATCCCTCGCCAGACTCTTCATACTTCTACGGAGAGCAGCTTTTTGCCTGTTCCGTTGTGCTCAGGCTCCAAACTGGAAAAGCACAACAGGATTTGGGGTCTGCTACAGGTGAAGGGAGACGTGCCTGCGCTAACCGCAGTGGCTCCACACGTGCAGGAGGACACCACGGATCAGCCCTCAGCACTTCGCGCCAGCTCCTCTGGGTTTTGTCTCTTGTTATTTTTCACAAAGTGTCACTGGAAAACACACACGAGCAGCAAAGCCAGCAAAGCACAGATGGAAAGGCGCCTTGCATTTGCCTCACCAGGGCCACTTCCCCTTGCCTGCCTCTCCTTTTCCCTGGGAGTGGAGCAGCGTGAACCTTTGGGTGCAAACGGCTCTCCAGCGCTGCCACACCTGACTGTGCAGGGAGATGAACGTCACGGGACCAGGCTCTTTAACCCAAATCCACCGCTGAATCCTGGACGGGGCGTAACCTTATGCCACAAGGTTAAGGCAGCTCGAGATTCCTGGAGAAGGTGATGGGTCTTGCCAAGATGCATTTCTAGCAGGGATGGTGAATGCACTTTTTTCTGTTTCCTGAGGATGGTCACATTAAGCTCTGTAAAACTGCTGCTTGCTTATGACTAACTGTAAAAAAAGAGTTCCTGTAAGAAAAGCACCCATATCTTTACCAGTTCCCCAACTATGCAAAAGTAAAGTTAGGCCAAAAGTATCATAGGATAAGTTGAAATTTTTTTTTTTTTTTTTTTTTTTTTTTTTTGGTCTTTAAAGTATTAAATAAAAAAGTTTTTATTTGCCTTTAGATTAAATGAAAAACTATGCACATTTGTTTAACCTCAGGCTTTGGTGGACCAACATGTCTGAACAGAGCTGCATGCTGCCAGGGCTGCAAATGCTAACAGTGCACAGAGGAGGAGACGAGCAAACGCTGCAGCTTGTTGCTGAGAAAAACAGCTTCCAAGTCCTAACCACAACCACAACACACAGCCAGGCTGAAGGAGAAGCACACACCATGGAGAAAACAGCTGCGTTTATCCCAGATTTTTCAGCAGCCCATCCAAATCCAAGATACAAGTGGGGAGGGAGCATGGAGACAAAAGTGGGCTGCTATTACAGGAAAAGGTCCAGGCAAAAATTGAGGTTGTACTTAACATAGCAAAAAAATACCAGTACATATATGTGTATTACACGTATACGGTGGCTTTTGCAGTTAATCACAAATGCAGACAAAAGTAGGTCACAAGTATTTAAAATAGCGGTCAACAAAAGCAATTTGTTCATTAGCCTTAGAGACAGCTATGTCCCCTTCCATATGGGCCTAATAGCAAAAATATTTGCAAAAACCAAGCACAACACTGATACTAAAAGCAGAGCCATAGAAATAATAATACAGATTTGGGATGGGTCTGGGGGTACTGACGAATCATCACTGTCCCCTGCATTAGAAGCCAGAGAGAGAAACAAAAAAATGATTATTCTTCAAAACTTCTGGCTAATGCCCACACAGATGGCAAGGTCATTGAAGAGGCGGTCAAACCTGAAGACGAGGTTAATGACACTGGTAGCCAGTATTGAAACAGCATCTACAGGAACTACTTTAGCAGGAATTATAGGTGGGAGAGAGAAGGAACTCTGATGAAGGAGCCCCTATCCACACAGAAATGAAGAAACACACCATTTCTGATTGCATCAGCTGAACTCCAAAATACTTTGATTCATATAAAAGTGTAAAACTATTTAAACTAGATGGATTTTTTTTTTTTTTTTTTTTTTAAACAAAAGATCTCCTTAACCTTCCGACCATGCACATACATCCACGCTCCCCCTCCATCTTGGGTTACACAGATACCAGGTAAGACTTCCCTAAATATGAGAGGAACCAGCACTGTTTACTGCTGCCTGAGCTTGGGATTACTCATAACGGAGCAGGTAAGAGGCTTTCCTCCTTCCCCTTGCGTTTTAAATAGTTGGTTTTAAAAGTTACAAAAGCTCTTACATTTAAAAAAATAACACAGGCACAAAACAGAGGATGCTCATCAGACAAAATCATTTAGCCGCCTCTGTCCCCGGCAAGCGCTGGGGCTCCCCGGGAGCCGCAGGGCGAGCGGCACAGGAGCTGCCAGCGCTCGGCCAGGCACGGCCCTGCACACAGCGGCCGCCGCCAGCGCTCACACGCGTGCGCTGGCCATGAGTCACTTGCACGGCCAAGAGCATCGCGCAATTAACCAAACAGGCCCATTTAACTCATCATTACAATTCATGCTGGTGGAAAAAAGGACTCGAGCAGAATTAGCACTAATCTCACTGCTCGAGCCAGTGAGGTTTCCCTGTCCTGGCTACTTTTGCATGCCTCCTTCTTGCCCTTAATTTAGTTTCTTTAGAAGGTGCACTCATCACTCGGTAAACACCAAGCTCATTAGGCAAGGCATGACCTGTCTGCAACACAAAACCAAGTCAGGTCTCTGAAAAGGGTTAAGGAGGCAAGTAAGCTCTTCTACCACTACTGAAATACCAAAAATCTTTATACAGCTTTTGGCTACAGCTACAGTGAGCAAAAAAGTATACATTTTTTAATAATAATATTTTATAACAAGCACAATTTTAAATATAGATTTTACTTTCTTTCCAAAGGGACAACTCATAATCAAGAAGTTTCAAAAAATGCAGACCTGCAAACACATTGTTCTAAACAATTATTCTAGATAGACTTAACTTTTCAGGCTTCCAGTAATTAAAACATGCCACTTGGCGCATATATATATATATATATATATATATATATATATATATATATATATATATATATATATATATATATATATATATATATATAAAGGACTGCTTTCACATTCTAAACATAACCTGCAGCAGAACACATCTTTAGCAGATCAAATCAGTACTAGACGAAAGGCTGTTCCAGGAACCTAAAGAAACTGCTACTCTATGACCAAAGCTATTTATTCATAGAATCATAGAATGCTTAAGGTTGGAAGGGACCTCTAGAGATCATCTAGTCCAACCCCCCTGCACACGCAGGGTCACCTACAGCAGGTGGCTCAGGGCTGCGTCCAAGCGGGTTGGGAAGATCTCCAGGGAAGGAGACTCCACAACCTCCCTGGGCAGCCTGTGCCAGGGCTCTGGCACCCTCACTGTCAAGAAATTTTTCCTTAAATTCCTGTGGAACACTACTGCAGAGTAGATGGGTCGCTCCATCTGGTTTTTGCTCTACCTCTTGTAACAGTGCTGTACCTACAGAGGTGGCTTAGCAGGTTCTTCGAATATCAGAACCCATTCCTACTACCCACCTACTTTTTTTTAGCAAGCTTCTCATATGCTGAGTGACAGAAAATTAGATAGAACCATCCTATCAGTGTTTCCCTGCATCTGCCTCAGGCAGATCATACAATAGGCAATACAACAGGCATCACCATACAATATGCCCGAGTGGAAGGAGTACTTGGCTCAGCAGACCCCTCTGTTTCATAGTGGCCAGACCATTCTGTTTTGCTTTCAATTCTAACAATTCACTTTTCTCCCTTATACTTTTTCTCCTTTCCAGAAGGATTGAAATGTGTGAGGGACCCAAGGGCATTTTCCACGCTTACTTCTCACGCTAATTTGCGGACAGGTCAGCAGCAAAGGTGAGGAGAGACAGAAGTCGCTTCCCTGCCCACCGCCTTCGCGCAGTTCTTCATTACAGCCATAGAGGCCTGTGTTTGTGTCTCTGGGTAGACGTTAAACCTGTGTCCTCGTGAGCACTCTGATTCATGTGGGAAAGGGCTTAGCCTGCAACTTCTGCAGTGGTTCTCCCAACTTCCCTCCCACACCCGTGCCAAAGGTTTGCCCCCGTCCTGGTAGGACGGCTCTGCTGCTCATGGACAGCAGCTGATCTGCCGTAGCTCACAGCTCAGCATGGGACAACGGACCACGACTGGCAAAGGTTCAGCGCTGGTAATCCAAGGAGGCGAATCACCCCTGTCACGGAAGACAGTCTGACAGCTGGGGATGAATGTCGCTAGCCTCATCCTAAGACAAGCTGTCCTCATTTCTGAGGACAGAACCGCCTAACCTCCGCCTAACCTCCCCAGTGGCCGCTGCCTCTTCCAGGGTACTGGCTACAAGGGGTTACAAACTAAAAATTCCTAACTTGGAAGACACAAATATCACAAATGCAAAAACATCATACATCTAGTCTCTCGACTAAGCAGCCAAGATACAAATATCTCTTGAATCAGGTCATCTAGACATTTAGACCTCTGTGGGCAGAATGTTTTATGTGCAATGGAAGTGGTAGAGCAGTGCATGAATTCTCAGTCTTTTCTAACCCCAGGCAGTAAGCCAAAATTGTTTCCATTAAGTGGAAAAATTGATGACAGTCTGTTCTCTCATTGATGCAATAATGTTTCTGTGCGCGCAAAAAAAAAGTCAAAGTCCTAAAAGTACTATTTTTTTTGAAGAAAAGCTCAACAAGAGATAGTTGCTTTGCCAAGCTTCAAGCCTCTCGCAGTGAATACTTAACCCCAAAAGCCCTCCCTCATTTTTCTCCTCCATTTTAAAAAGGCTTGTAAAACCATGTCTACCTAGCATTTATTTGTGTCCTTCTGGCTCAGTTTCCCCAGCAAAACAACCTGACCTACACCATTCACCTTCTGCATTCTGGTTGGAGCATCTCTGTTTACTCAAAAAAACTCAGAAACTCTAGTTTTCCTACAGTAACCCACAACAGACGTCTACCCTAGCTGCTGCACAACACCCAAGTCTCCCCGAGTACCTTGGTGATCTGGTGACGCATGTCCCGTGCAGGTCTCCCTGGAGAACCTGCCACCCAAACACCTTGCTTAGCATTGGCTAGGGGCTCCTCCAGGTACCGTTGTACAAGATTTTCTTGACTTTCTTCATAGGCTTTTTCCTTCAGGTTACTCTTGCTCAACTACCCTTTCCCTATAATTGACTTGCATAAGCTAACAATATTTTTGCCTTTGTGGAAAAAGCCACTTTTTTTTTTAAGAAACCAAACTACACTAATTAATCTATTCTGAAAAAAAAAAAAAAAAAGGCAAAAACAAAGTAAAAGTTGAAATTCCCATCCAATCAAAATTTCGAAGCAGGGTGAATAATATCAAAGACAAAAAGAAAGTAATTTCAAACCTTCAAAGACAGTTGACTGTAATCTTATGGAAATGGTTTTCAATCATTCTTTCTAGATGAGGCTTATTTGAAATTAACACTTTTTGCAAAGCTGGTGATGAATCAGCATTTTCTATTGGAAAACCTTCCATCCGAAGATTTCCAACAAGTTCAACAGCTTTCACTGAGCTTGACTTTCTTGCCTTTCCTGTACCATGTTTATTTTACAATCGTTACATCATATTTTGTCTCATTCTTGCAGTTCTTCTTTCTGTTTCTTCCCAGCTTGACAAAAAAAAAAAAAAAAAAAAAAAAAAATTAAATAAGGTTTAGGCAATATAAAACCGAAGGGCTACTGAAGAAATAAACAGCTAGGCGTAGAGCTCAACACTTTCCCCAGTTACATAGGTGCAAATCCCATAAGAAGACAGGAATGGCTGCAATTGTCCTATTTAGATCACTAGCACGGCTACTCACTGGACATGTAGTATGCCTATTTTACAAAATATTCCTTCCTCTGAAATAATTTTATAATCTGACCATACACAGGAAAAGTTAATCTGTAAATTAATAATACTTTTTATTTATAGTACTACAGAACTGTCTAGAGTATTGTTCAATATTACATAGCTGCTTAGACATTTAGGAAGACTAAGGCACTATTGTGTGCCAGAGGAAGGGTGAGAAGGGGTAAAGCAAAGCAGGAAAAGTAAAGAACAGTGATGACAAAATAAAAAAGGACCAGGGTCTTGTGTATGACAGACTGGTACTTTCTTCATGCAATTGTGGATTTCCATATACCTGCTAATAAATGACCTTCTGTTTCCTCCTAGGACCCTAGTAAGATCTTGACACATGTGATTCCTTGTGGCAATAAGATCCACAGCTCCACTACGTATTGTAAATATATTTGGTATCAATGGTATTTAGCCCTGTGCAAGCTAAAGTCAAATTCTACTTTGCCAAGTATCATTATTAGTGAGTTCAAAACATTAAGGCACAAGCAAGGCAAAATGAAAACCCTGCAGACTGATTTCTTCAAATGTGCAGTCGTTAAAACTATAAAAGGAATTCCTGTGGTAAATAATATAGTAATTGCCTATATAATAATTATACTGGAAGATTTTTGGCATGATATATTTAATAAGAAAACGTCAATGTGTTTTCTGTCATACAGAAATTCTAATCTCGGTCCTTGATGTCACAAGCTGCTTTGTGAGGGCAGTACTCTGTGTTTTATGGAGCCCCACTGGAAACAACAGATCTTTCTAATTCATCTAGACCCCCCCAAGACAGATTAGAAGCAGTATCTCCAAAGGACAAGTTATGTGTATTCTTCCAGATACAGACTGATACTCATATTAACAGTCCAAAGTTATACATAGGTATAAAGTAACTGCAGATAACATTTAAAAATACAAAAATTATGATAAACAACAACAATGACAGGTCACTCTGTTGGCTTTTCTCTAACATTTTTCCTCTGCAATTGAGCTAACAGGTTAATTTGAATAACCTGATGCTAAAGCAACTTCATGCATTTAGGAACACAGAATATAGATCAAAGCGCAGAGGCAACACATAGAGCAAGGTCTCAGAAATCAGAGTAAGAACAGAAAAACTCAAAATGCCATTCTGTAGGAAGGCAAAAATTGCTTTTCAACACATGAAAAAGGCGTTATAATGTTTAAAGAGATCTCATGACACCACTATTGGGTGGGTATATGTCTATGCACAAACAACGGTGTTGAAAAAATGGAAAGTGTGCAGGAAAGATCCATAACATTCACTGAAGCTCTGAAAAGGCTTTATATTGATAGATGTAAAAAAGTGTGACAAATTTAACTTCTCATACTGCAAGTTAAACATGCCTTACAATTTCCAGTTGCCAGTAGGGGAAGTGAATGGTAATAAGCATTGTGTAGATCTTCA
>VZSV01000012.1:6724342-6735790 GCA_013398735.1 Nothocercus julius
AGGGGAGAAACATTACGCAAGTTAGTAAAAGCACCACCATCTAATTTTAAAGACTGTAAAGAAACTCCTAGGTAGCCAAGCTCAAGGTGTCAGAGCTGCCCTTTGCAAATTTCCTTACTGTAGTTTGCAGGAGAAAAAATAAAAAACAAAAACAAAACAAAAAAAACAACCCACACAAGACACTTAACCAAGACGAATCCATATAGCAGCCAGAGGGGTGAAAGACAAAGGTGACAGACATGGAAATGGGAGGGGAAAAAAGAAAAAATATCCCAGAGAGCATTACATCAGTTCTTCTCCCAGTTTTATTTAAAACACACGTGCCATCAGTCACAGCTCTGCGGTTACTGGAAAATATGACTACAACTTCCATGGCGTGTGGCTTGCATGGAATAGAAGAAACAAAAAAGCACTCTCACAGCAGATTTTGGCAACTGGTTGAGGGAAAAGGAAAAAGGGTGGTATATTTATACAAAATCCTTGTATTTTGGCTCAAAGGATAGACTTAGGTAAGCCACCTTTTTTTTGACACATGAATACCCACTTTTTCACTTCAGTAGATAGGATGATACAAAAATAACAGAGCACAGCACAGTATGTGTCCACCCCATGCAAACAATTCAGTGATATTATCAGAAAAGTAGTAGCCCTTACACATTAGTTAGGTCAGAAATGCTTCTGCTTTGACTACTACAGGAAAGGGAGGTAGCGCAAAACATTGACTGCGAAAGACCAGAACAGTACCTGGCGTTGTGCTCAAAAGCTGGAGCAGCAGATTAAGATACATTCAAGTTGTTCATCAAAATCACAAGTGAAGAAAAATAAAACAACACTCAAAACTTAAGATAGACAGAACTCTTTAAAAGCCAGAGCTTTACTAGTTCATCAAGTGATGGGTTTTATGTTTGTTTGTTTTGAAGAGATGCAGCCTGATTAACATCTAGAAGACTTCCCAGGCCTTGGTTTGAATAGCTCCACGCCACCTGACACCATGCAATTAAGTCACCATGTCATCTGCAGCTTGACTTCCAGAAGAAAAAAAAAAAAAAAAAAAAAAAGATTTTCAGAGTAGCTCAGGGTTACTATTCAAAAATGGTCAGCCAGCTATTTTGATACAGACTTGAAAACTCAAGCTGTTTAAAAACAACAATAAGAGTGATTTTATTTTATTTCTCTTGCAGATGCTTTGGCCTTATGTTTCCAATTCCTTCTCCAAAGCCACTACCTTTAAATAAAAGGTGAAATTTTCCAGGATTCTTGGAGTACTTTTTAAAAAACACCAAATAGCAAGAAAAGAAAAATAGTTAATTACCTTACAGCTTTCAGTGGAGTTGTCCTAGTGACGAACTCTGGAACGGGAAAAAATGTTGGTACAAAGAAGCCTAATTTGTTTTTTGTTTCGTGTAAATCTAGGACGCTAATCTATTCACATAACTATTGCTGCTTCTACTATTTTTAAAGAATTTTCATAGAACAGCAGGGAAGAAAGAAAAACGCATGCTTAAAAAACTAAAAAAGTATTAGCAAAAAAACAAAACTTATCAAAAATGTCAAAACATGGGGAATGCAAGATAACATGCCGCTTTTCCATTGCGTATTTATTAGTAACAGCAAACATGATCAGACTTAAAGTCAAGACGACCAGCTAAGTAAAATTGAAAGCAGAGTCTGGTTCTGAATTTAACAATAACTAAGGAAACATATAAAGCTCTAAGACAGGAGGGTTTTTTGTTGTTGTTTATTTCAGTTTTTAACTTGGGGGGGGGGGGGGGGGGAGAAAAAGGCCTCTTCACTTGAGGCATTCACCACTGGACACTAAACCTTTGATGAGCGTCAAGAGGCAATTATCTCTAAAATCAAGACTTTTGTATATCATGGGTTCCACATTCTAAATTCAGCCTGAGAAGCGGGAGGAAAAAACGATTCAGACGTCACCAGTGAATTGGCCAAAGGTCTCTGCACTACAGATATACCACTGTTATATTTTACATGGCATTAGGAAGCGTGGCAGTCATTTGACCTACCAAACAGCAAGCACTTTTGATGCAAAGCCTAATTGTCACTTATACTTTGTCACGCCATTTAGTTTCAATGATTTCCTGAACTCTTCAAGGAGCTATGCTAATGTTCTGATTTTACTTTTGTCAGTATCAACGTGATCCTCATTAAAACGAAGCTGTCAAAATTGTTTTGATGCCACTTTTCTTGACAACATCTGCCTGGTTTCCTCTGTTGTCACTTTGGCTGTGGGAAATGAGATTTAAAAGAAAAAATCCTCCAAAAAAATCTCATGGCTACCTTTTATCTATTGGAGACATTATGTAATGACAGCAAGGGAGACTTAGAGCCTGTTTTTCAAAGGCCCAGTTCTTTAATGAGGATGAAGAATATGTTATTCCATAAGAAGTCCTGTTAGCTGTAATCCAGATTTCCTGTCTCTGTGCTGACTGTAGGAAGAGATATCAGGGCTAGAAGTGTTCATATTCCTCTTCATCCTATTTTAGGGACATCCTATTTTAGGGACTTGGACTAAAGTCCCTAAACACTAAAGTGTTTTAGTTTAGATTCTGTTTTCCATGATCCTCAACAGGCTTTGGGAAACAGAAAATTGCCCTCACAAAATACTGCCAAATCCAGTAGAAGTGAATATGCAGGGGTGCAAATTGTTGGTGAACAGAGGCATGTTTCATTCAGACAATCTCCTATAAACACAGCAACCTCTGCAGTAAAGATGGGACAGTCCTTTGGGATGGCCAACAGCTTCAGCTGCTCCAGATAAATCCACAAGCAAACATGAGCTGGGTTCCTAAGAATGGCTGACTGACAGAATAAGGCTTCAGGAATGGTTTGCTTTTCCACTGAGGACATTCACCACTATTTACAAATACAATCTTCTATAATCTGTTAACGTTGTCCTGGATTATGTAAATTTAAGAATGCTGCTGTATTTGTCTAGATCTCTTAACCAAGCTCATTACTCATTATTTTACAATACCTGATTAATACAACAAGTGTAAGTCATAGAATAGGAAAGCTTACAGAGGATCACTTCCTTCTGGCTAATGCCTACGAATCTCAACTTGGACACCGGGAGAGAAAGCATCCTTGCATCCCCCCTTATGCTTAGCCCACAGCTTCTGTATTATTAAGTGCCAAAGACAGAAGTCTGTGCTAATTAAAAGCATTCCGCTGATAGGATTTTAAGTGTGGTTAAGTTACAGGTTATTTCAATTTGAAGTTACTTAGTGCAACTGTGGAAAAAAAAAATACCTGCTTTGAAACAACACCCACTACCAGAAGCATTCTGCGGCTGTTACTTTCACAGCGAAGGGGAGTGCTGCTCCACTAAGTTTAGCAGAAAGTTTGCGTTATGTGGTTCAGTCACCTGAAAAGACTTTTAAGAAGATAAACAAACTTTCATTTTCAGAAGAAATTAACTAGAATTGCCTGGTTTTGTTTACATATATGTTACTTTGCATAATTACTATGTATAGTTTTATAATGTTACACACAGGAGTACTACTTTGATTTTGCCAGTGGCCCTACAGTAGCACAGATGTAGTGTGGACCCACGCATGAATATAAGCCAGGGAGAAGAGCACAATATGATCCTAAGATTAGATTTAAAATACAAGTTTCTGATTTAGGCTTACTAAGCAACAGGGCACAGCCATAAGACTCAGACCAATACATATCACAGTGTTTTATCTAAATAAATAGTACGTTTTACCATTTGCAAGTCTTGCACAGAGCAATGAGGTGCTACTAGCATCGGTCTTAGTACAATGCTTATCTGAGGACGTTTACTCAATTGTATAGTTTTTATAGTCACAGTATGCTGTTGCACTGGTATGTGGACTATATGGAAAGACGACTCCTTTCCGAACATAAAGAAACTTATTTTTCTAGTTATGCCCAGTGAAATCATTTTGCCTTTGGGTAGTCTTAAGGGTGAACACCTTTAGAAGAAGGTTATTAAAATGAGTATGGCCCTACATGTCAGGTGGCCACACAAACACTTTACACATTATGTGCAGCATGACCTATAATTAAGGTCACATAACACTTCATATTATAAAATTTTAACCCTTATATTTTTGCTAAACCTTTATTGCTTGGGTAGAAATGCACCCTGTTATCTATTTTTATGAGAAAATTTCAACCATAACAACTTAGTCCTTTCTGCAAGAGAGATTACAAAACATTCCTGACCTCTTTCTTCCTCTTCTCACCACATCATATTTCCCATATTGCCCTTCTTTTGAATAGTCCTAGATATCCCACCACTCTAAAGAGCTGAAGTCTGTCCTTGTGTCTTCTCTGGTGGCTGACTCAATGAAACCAAAGAGGAAAACTGAAAAACACAGAAATCAAAACCAAACTATCCTACATAGTCATTAAAAGCACGTTGCATTGCCCGAGTGAGGAATTTGAGGCTCTATCATGTGCAAAACTGGCAAATATTCACAGTGACAACTGAAGTCAGGGGGTGCTGTGCTTTGAAAATACCTTAAGGTTATAAAATGCTGACACAGTATAATTTTTATACATAAGCTAGATCTGCCCTACCAGGATAATTCATCCTTCCTGAGGCTTTCCCTGTATTAACCTTTTTCCAAACAGGTTTCCACAGCCCATTGTCACAGACATGTCTAACCCAGTATTGGGCAGGAGACTAAAATGCAGCAACTGCCCTACTGTTATTAAATGTGGCAAACAAATCCCATACCTCAGCACTGATTTTTCTTTACCTGTCCTTCCTTGTATATCACTTCACCTTAAGAGGGATAAAGGGTGTAGAACATTTTTATACTGTAGCAATAAGAACAGTATGAGAGTTCCTAGAGAACAAATTCAGTGCATAGAAAAGGGTCTGAAAAGCTAACTTGATCCCAGGACCACAAAATAAGTGAGATTATTAAGCAAGGGAAAGAATCAGTGGGACAGCATCATTCAGTGTGTGCACACATGTTCACAGCTTGAGCAGGGGGAAGAGGAGGGAAGGGGGGAGGAAAAGCTGTTTAAGTGATCATATAATGAAATTTTGCCATGACATGTTGCACAAAGGAGCCACGCTTAAGTTGCACAGGCAATCTTCATTCTGTTATATCCCATATTTGGCATGACTGATTGACAACTTCAGCAATGTTCTTACATTACCATTTCTGTCCATATGGGACAAACTGAGGATGCCTGAGTTGCCCAAAGCTATTGAACTTCATTTCTGCCCATATGGAGTCAAAAAAGTCAAGTTGTTTCTAGAAGGGCTGTTTCTGACCCAAGACTAAATCTTGGTACAAGCTGATAAGAAAATACCAATTACACATAGGCATGGCCTTTTCTAGCAAAAAGAACTGGGAAGCAAGATTTAGCCATGCCTTAGCTACTCCAGTTCTAGCACATTGCTGGAAAGGCTCTGAGACCATGATAATATATCAGTCTAAAGCTGGGGTGCCTTTTATACCATTCCTGCTGCAGCTAGTTATGTGAGCAGTGGGAAAGAGCAGGTTGCTGAGTCACCCAAATGAAGATGCAATGATGACCATCTATTTGCCCCATCTCCTGCTAGACACTATGGACACGTGCAGAAGTGCAGCAAGGCGCTTGACCTCACCTCCACCGCTCCACGGCTACCTTCACTGAGCACCTCCCGCCGTCTACGCCATCCGGCTGCCCCATACTGCCGCTCAGTAGCGGGGACAGCATCACAGGTCCCAGAACAGCATCTTCAAAGGGCTGGGAGCAGCTCGAACTTGGCCACACACCTCGTTCTTCCACCTCTACAGCAGGGCAGCAAGCTGTGGCAGAGGAGCAGCTCACAGGCAGCAGCGATACTGTGGGTGCCCCTTCTTATCTAGGCAGCAGTTTTGTACCTGCCCGAGGCAGTGGAAAAACTTTGTTCTGGCCCTGCAGATAGGCACTGGAACAAGGTGATACACTGTAGTGGTGACATGAATTATTTTAGCTGCCCTGAGCAAATGCATGAACTCTTGCAATGGTCTCTAGTGACAAGGAGATTATTTTGCAACAAAAGCAATGGCAGACAGAAGCAACTCCCCGAACTGAAAGGGCACATACACCCTGAGTATATATAGAATACATACACAGCGCCATCACCATCACTCCCCAGCATTCTCCAACTTTCTTCTAGATACTGTCTTTTTGATTTAAAAATATTTACAATAGAAAGCTAACAAACCATTTGAAAAGACTTTTGGAATGCATTTCTCCATTGTTTTTAAATGCGTTAGCTTGTGACTTTGCCCGAGTCGAAGGCACTTCTCTCAAGGACAGGTCAAGCTAAGCCGACGCTTGCGCCCTGTGCTGTGGCTGAGCCCAAAGCCGCCCGGATAACGGGCTGCTCATGTCCTGCACAGGGCTGGGGGGCAGGAGGCAGCAGGAACCGGAGCTGGGGACCAGCAGAGCTGCTGGGGAACTGGGGCACCTCACTCACAGGACTCCTTGTTGCTCTGTGTTCACCACCTTTAAGGCTGGGGAGTCCTCTTTATTTTGCACCTCTTAGGAAAAAAAATTGCTGCCTAAGCTACAGAGAGAAGTTTTTTTTATTATTATTATTAGATCCAGTTTCTTTGCTTTTGGAATCCTAGTAATTAAAAATGCCTTCTGTTCTCACTACCCCAAAATATTAATTTAGATGCATAACTTCATTGCCTGTACTTATGTTTCTTTTCTACCTATCCTTTGAGCTCCTCAGGCTTAAGACTCTCTCTGCTTATATTTACAGTCTAATTTCAAGTAAAACAGCCAAAAACTATCAGAAAGCTGCAATAAAATTCACAGGCCTTGAACAGCTCCACAGAATCTCTGATAGAAATTGTCACTTTAATGTCCTAACAATTTAACATAAGCAAAAATTTTGCCCTCCTGCAAAGGATTAATATAAGGATTAGTAAGACTAATTTTCCATTTCAACCCTCAAGCAAGACTTCCACGCTAACACCATGGGACATACAGGTTTATCCATCTATTTGCTCCAACAAACCCTTAAAAAGGCTTCAGTACTTGAAGTGATGGGCAAAGCTTTACATATAGGACAGGCCACAGGACCTCATTACCGCAGATGCTGTGGCAGCAGTGCGGGAAGGGTGGTATGACGAGGCATGCTGAAATCCAGCATTGCGTGATGCCTAAAGGACGAGTGCAAAGCACAAGGGGAATAAATCTCAGCCACCCATTCCCAGGGGTCTAATCCTGACCATGGGACTCCTGAAGGGGATGGCATGTGGCTGAATGAGCTTCTCCTGCACTTAATATACTGCTGAACAGGCCAAATGAAATGACGTCAATAGCAGAATAGAGAGCTCAAGTGAGTCATGTACCGCTCCCTACACCCACCTGCTTTGACATGATTAACAAAGTTTCCCAGCCTAAATGTGTTTTTAAGAAAAGGAAATGTACTCTTACTCTCTTATGATAAAGAAAACAAAAAACATTTATTTCCTCCTCTCATTTACCTCTGTAATCAACAGGAATGTTAACTTGCTACGTGCATCGCTGGGATGCTGCCGTACTCTGTCCAAAAGGGATGAAGGGATAATAAAAGATGCTTCTTCAAAAGGATAACAAAGCAGAGCAACACCAGAATTGAAGTGAGGACTAAATCAGGCCATATAAAGGGAGTATTTTTCTTCAGTTAGTTCACAGGCCATTCACTTCTGCACAAGTTTTAAACAGCTGCACATTCTTTCCCAGTCTTAGTTAACCAGCAAGTAATTCTCCAGCACATTTCAACTGAAACCATCAACCATCCCCTTGCTGGGAGCCCCCCACTGCACACTTTTTTTTAAGTGAATCACTCAGGGGAGTCATTTCTCATCAGTTTCAACCAAAACAAGCCAGCTTAGCTGAACCAGAGGAAAGCAGAAGACCTTTGCAAGCCCAGCGCTTTCTCCCCACTGCAGGCTAAGAACCATGCAGCTCATGGAGGACACGGCATAGATGCTGTCCTGGAGTTGTAACCTTCCCAGTCAACACAAGCGCAGCAGAAGAACATTAGTATCTATTCCTTTATAATTAACCAGCTCTGCACAAGCACGATAGATTAACTATAAGAACAGTAGAAACCGTGTTGTTGTCTCCTGATGGCAGTTTCTGAGAACACCTTTCCCACTCCCCCCACCTTGCTGCCTGCAAACTTTTCCTCCCCTCCTGCTGGATGTCATCTTCTCACATCTTGCTCCATCGCCCACCTTTACCAAGAGCCATCCATTTTTGCTCCAGTAGCCAGCTCGGCTGTTCAACTTAATAGGCAAAATAGGAGAGTGCTAAACATAACTTTTCATCACCCATTTTAAGAGACTGTCACACCCCTTCCCCAGTCACTGTCTGCATTTCATCTACTTTGACTATATGAGTAAATAACTCCTAAATCTGTACAGCAGCATATTTATCAGATGATTCCACACACACATTGTCCTTTCATCAAGCCTACAAAATTCTCACCCTTGACAGAAAGCAGTAACCACCCCTAGACAACACTGCTCCACCCACACGTCATCAGCCAAAAGCACAAGTGTGACACCCACTAGGACGGCCGCTGAGGAGAGCTGGTGCTGCAGTCACGCACACAGCAAGGGGACCCAATTGTGGCCGGGCCTCAGGGTTTTAAATGCATCTGAACTCTTTTGGTGAGGCAGCTACAGTTAACTGAAGGCAATGCTTAAAGCAGCATGCAGCTGCTGTGCGCATATATTGGTATACAGCAGCAGATGCAGCTTGGAAGAACTGCTGGAGTGTGCATATAGTGGGCTTAAGGTAACGCTGCCATAGGAAGGAAAGTGTCTTCCAGAGAGCTATGCGCATACATAATAAATATTCAAGGATACGATAAGGAATGGGGTTTTACCAACAGGGAGCACAGGGGAACAATAGCAATGTGTCACCCACATACTCTTACTCAAGGCTTTGCTGTAGCACAGCACAGATGAAATTCAAATGTGCTTACTCTTACGCATACCATATATGCTGCAACATCAAGGTAGCTGCACTCAGGTAAGGGGGCGAAAAGTCAGAAAATCCTTACATAATTGAGAAGAAAAGGCTCAGAGTCTTTCTGTGCTCTCTTGCACAGGAACCTGCAAGAGCAACACAAAAAGCAGGGCTTGCCACACACCCCATGTTTTGCCTCAGCACACCCAGGGCAGGCCCCGTGGCAGCAGGGGACCTATGCTGGGGCCAGGGGAAGCTGCAGTATGTCATGGTGTACATACTTGGGGTATATGTGGCAGAAGAATTGCACAAAAGTGCAGTGGCTTTCACTGGTGAGAAACTGGTGGGAGGAGGGAAACAAGTCTCCCTTCAAGTCCTTAGGAGGTAGCTGGGGCAGGCAGTATCTGGACAGAATCTATCCTAGCTGACACATTCAACATCCTCAATACAAATGGCTTCGTGATGGATGAAACGTGACAAGTCAGCAGATGAGAAAACAAACAGAAGTTTTAGGCACCTGAAATGCAAATGCTAAAAAGTAAGCAGATGCAGCCTTGTTTTCCATTCTTTTGTTGCATTTTGATGCTTACAGTAAAGGACATTATTTAAATGTAGTCTTTTGTATACTTTGGCTGTTCGTCACTTATTTCCAGTCTTCACTCCCATATGAAATGCATTTACAAGCAAACCATGTTCAGCTTTAAAAGTCTGCTGGTTTTGATTCAGCATTTTTTTTTCTTAATAAACATTTCTTATAAGATAATTCAGGATGGAAGGGACCTCAGAGTTTCCAGTCTAACCTCACACTCAGAGCAGGCTCAGCTGTGAGGGCAAACCAGGTTGCTCAGGGCTTTACCCAGCCAGGTCTTAAACACACACACAACACTAATACAACACTAAGGATGGACACTGCACAGCCTCTCTGGGCACTCTGCCCCAATGCTAGAGTGTCCTCGTGAGGGAATAACGTTTCCCTTGCATCCGGTATGAACTTTGCTTGGTTCAGTTTCTTTTGTCTTCTGTCCTCCCGTCACAAGCTGCTGTGCGTAGCCTGGCTCCATCTCCTCCATAACCTGCCTGGAGGCACTGGGAAGCTGCGAGCAGGACTCTCTCCCATGAATTCTGTCCAGCTTCTTGCACAGGGGAGCCCAGAACTGGCTGTAGCACCCAAACATGCAGCACACCTTGAGGGTGCTGCTGCAGCCCGCCCAGCCAGCCCCATCATCCTCCCCAGCCACCAGTCACCGTGACAGGAAAGCCATTCCCATATGGCTCTTCTGGGGTGACTCCTACCTCCCCTGCAAGGGCACACTATTGACTATTTTTGACTTTGGTTCTTCCAAAACAACGTTTTTCTGGTTTCAAAGACCTGCTCGGTGACCACCAAGGTCCCACTAAAACCAAAACCCTCGGGGAGGGCTGCATTAGACAGCACGCCTCTCGGTAGGGGCTGATTCGAGAACAGAGTGCCGGCGTCCTACAGCAACACAAACGATGAACACCCAGGTCTCAGAAGGGAGAAGTCTATCAGATGTGATTCATTTGAGCAGCTAGGCAGGAACACAGAGCAAAAAGGGAGAGAAAAAAGGGGCTCATCACCTGGCCACACAGAACCTAACAGAAACAATAAGAGGAAAAACAAATGTTTTAATTGCCCTGGGACTCAGTAAACAAACAGTTGATTTTGAGCCTAGGAGTTAATGCCAACACAACAGCTGGCCTTCACAAGGGATTTACTAATATAGCAACTTGTAATTAACACAAGGTCATCACTAAAAATTACCAGGCCAATTTGCTGTTAAACAGCTTCCTCCAGGGTCCGTGTCCCTGTTGGAGTAGGAACTACCGCATTGCGTCCGGGAAGACAGACCTTGTGGGCAGGAGCAGCCTTTCCCGGGGGGAACGGAGCCACCGCACAAGGCTGCCGTCCCCCACCCGGATCCATGCCCGGAGCCGCTCTCCTCAGCGCCCCGCAGCTCAAAGCGGACCCCTCGGGTTCCCGCGCAGGCTGCCGTGCCGCAGCACACGCGGCGCTTCGGCCCGCCGCGGCTCGGGGCCGGGCTCGGCAGCGACGAGCAGGCACAAAGCTGTGCAAGAGCCTGCGGGCTCGTTCCACCGCCCGAGCTGCCGCCAGCCTAGAGCGCTCTGCCAGCGGCACGCAGACACTGGAGAGGTGCAGGAGCTAAAGCCTTTCGCCCTGCGAGCCTTCTCATCGCTTCAAGGTACGGCAATTGCCCCCATAACGTGTTACCGGCTCTCCTGGACTCCGCAGTCGTGAGCATTCCCGTAGCATTCATTTGCCCAGGTGTTCCAGCATTACAGAAACAGATGGAGAGCACAACGGCCACATCCCTTCCACAGGTCCCTCCGCACGGTAGCTCACCCCGCTGAGGGGGGCTTCCCGAACAACCCAGCCTCTAAATCACTTTAGCCTATAGCCCTTCCTTGTACAGCCCTTCCTTGAACAGAAACTTTCACCATCTGGTGGAAAGGATTATT